>JAOTOK010035745.1:0-21174 GCA_025770025.1 Virgularia gustaviana
CTTAGACCACTGGATCAATAATTTTCCATACCTTAATAAACTGAGCATGAATGAAGAGTGTCATGAAATAGAATACTTAGCTGTTAGTTGTTTGTGTGAAAACAATCAAACAAACAGTTGCTGAAATTCTGTTACACACGGAGAAGTTAATGAATGTTTACCAGCACTTGACGTCAATCCGATGTTAATGAGATTAAAACTTAGTTCAAAATGGCGGACGTCGACAGAATTTCTCGAATTTTGAAATGAAATATATGTTAAAACTGTAAATACATCTCATGGTTTACTTTTACCCCAAATAATAACATTTTATGAAAACGAATTAGTCTACATTGCGTAAATGAAATCATCAACTGTCCAATTTACATGTGCTTAAACAGGGAATGTAACGTAAGAAATGCAGAAGGGGTTTTTGGTCATTCCACAAACCTCCGTTTCGAGTTCTAGTCGCCATACAAATTTCGATTGCTTGAACACCCAGCTAAAACAATGAATTTACATCATTAGTGAAGCAGACTCAGTGCGCTTAAGGTGGCTCCTTATACCTACACATAAGTAGAGCAAACATAACTAAAAGAGCAAAATGTAGCTATCACATTTAAAGTGCCTAGTATGCAACGAAATTTTCGTTATTCAGATTTCTGGTAAATGTGAAAGAACTTGTGAAATGATGGAATAATTTCATATCTCTTCTTGTTCTTGAGATATTAAGTATTCAAATAAAACATCTGTGACGTCATAATCAATGACGTCACGGATGTTTTATTTGGATACCTAATATCTCAAGGATAAGAGTTACGTTTCAAGAAGGCCGCCAGAAAGCGATTTCTTAAATTGGTGTCTCGCAAACGACTTCAGTTACCCCCTCGATTAATAATAATTTCTTCAAACCTTGTTGTAGATGGAAAATAGTTGAGAAAAGTTTAATATTCTGTTTTTTAAAGTTCCGTACAAGATTACTTTATTACGAGAGAAGCATCCCAATAGTTTATTAGTATACTAGACTATAGTATACTATACTCTCAAAACATGGAGGACCTGGATAGAATTAGCTACAGCCTACAAACCTCATAATAAAAGTCGCCAACTCCCAACATTTCAGCCCAAAAGCCCTTGCTTGCTAAACAAAGTTAAGATCCTATTCAGCCATAGTCAATACAGTACATGGTCTGGAAACTTCACAATGATTTAATAGAACTCATGAACATTGTTGAGTTTTATGCAAGTGTGCACGTTCGTTATCACGTGTCTATTGTATTTAGCGGCGGTCAACCAATGACGATGTCGAACGAGGCTACTTTAGGTTCCCTATTGGTTGTTAGCGTATAAATATACAATGGACATGATGAAAAAGGTGCACAAACTTGCATAAATCTGGAAAATAACATAGATAATGAGTTCTATTGCATTACTGTGAAGCTTCCCGACCAATTACTCTATTGACTATGATTCAGCACACAGCCCCACGTTTAATTTTCATCATTATAAATAATATATAAATAAATAATTAAATAATAGTCATTATAAATAATATATAAATAGATAATTATATAATAAATTAATAAACAAACAAATAAATAAATAAAAAAAAATAAATAAATAAATAAATAAATAGATAATTATATAATAAATTATTAAACAAATAAATTAATAAATAAATAAATAAATAAATAAATAAATAAATAAGTAAACAAATAAATAAATAAATAAATAAATAAATAAATAAATAAATAAATAAATAAATAAATAAATACAAAGTAAACGATACATAAATACGAAGCAAACAAAGAAATGGTTGCATAGTACATACACATGTACTTACACGCTAACGGATCAACGCCAATACGTGCACACATTTGCTGGAAGTGGCCACGGAATTCCGCATTCTTTTTAATGTCAGACTTATGTTTCGACGCAAAATCTTCAAGGAAAGTTTTGAACGACTCTAACTGCTTAGACATCTGAAAACATCAATAGGTCAAACTATAGCCTTTCGTTTAATAATTTACCATTTCACAGAAATAATAGTACAAAAGTATGAATAATAGTAATTAAAACAGAATAATAATAGCTTTCGTATAGACTAAGTATAAAATTGTAAGTCTCGCTTTTTTTAGGTAATTTACAATTGTTTATTACTTGAATCAATTGCTAACATAGAAAAATATTATTATAATAAAAAGTATATTTTATATGTTGAATACGTTACGAAGCACCTTCACAGTTTCGTTAAGTAAGAATATAAAAAATTGTTTTCGTAAGTGATTTTAGTAAAAACGTCCATGATAAAAGATGTCTGGAAGCTTCATAAAAATTCAATAGAACTCATTATCTATTTTATTATTCAAGTTTATGCAACTTTGTGCACCTTAATCATCATGTGCTTATTGTATATTCACGTAAGCAACCAATAGGAGTGACCGATCTTGGTCGATCACCTGTGAGATTCGACAATGCACGCGTTGGGGGTCTTGCTGACCGCGACTAAATACAATAGACACGTGATGACGAAGGTGCACAATTGTTGCATAAACATAACTCAACATAGATAATGAGTTCTCTTTAATTTTTATGAAGCTTTCAGACCATCTATTAAAGACTATGCTGCCATAGGCGTTTCATGACATTTCGTTCCTGGTTATACTGATTTTACTTGTAAAAATGTACTAGACGATAGTGAGGAGTAGGGGTGCACCGGAACCAGTATTTTGAGATCCGGCCGGAACCGGATTTTTAGCCACATAAGATTATATGCTATTTTAGGATTTTAGCAAAAGCCGGGAGTGGGAGGCTAGGGGTGGGAGGAAGTTAAAATATTGAATAATGTTGACCTAATTATGAAAAACGTATTTTGGTTTATTTTTATGATTTCAGTGATTGCATATTGGACTTTACTGCATGCCATTTTGTTTCATGTTATTTATGTAAATTATAAACAGTTTTTGACATGTGATCCGTTCAATTATTAAAAATTTTTATTAGTTATTAAAAAACATAACTTGATATTCAACATAACTTGATATTCAATCACTTTGAAAACGACAGAGTTCCGGTTTCGGCCATGCTTTTTTAATCAGTTTGGGCTGGAACCGGATCTCTGAAAAATCGGAGTTCCGGCCGGTGCACCCCTAGTGAGGAGAAACTGCCTAGTTGCACCAACAGGGGTAGATCTATAGTCAGAATTTTTGCATGATTCTATTTTATATAATCTTAAATAAAATGACAAGACTTAGTATATGACATTGTATACCTGGGATATCTGTGCATCTGCTATAGCACTTCCTTTCTGTTCATACTTTGCCTAAAATAGTAACGATATATGAGAATATTGTACTTAACAATACTTTTTCTATTCTTTTTGAGATCTCACGCTTGCAATTGCAGCATTTTAAGGAAATTTAACTGAGACATGGAGCCAGATCATGGTTGGTTTTGCTGACACAGCACAGTAAAACCTTCAGTTGGCTCTTTTACGAAAACAAAAAATTCGAATTCCTCTTGCCACTCCGTGAAAGGCTCCAGCTCTTTTTTGTGGATTTTCTTGTCCACGCCACGCTAAGGGTGCCACAGCTAGATCTTGCTGAAAAATCTTTACCCGGATACGACGCACGGTACCATCTGACCAAGTGGGTCTTAATGGACAAAACGACGCTTAGGATCTCTTTTCGAGTGGTAGGCGCCCTCCTGACATGCAGATCCTGAAGACGAAGAAGTCTGATTCTGTGTCTCAGGCCGTTCCAAGTAGTCCCTGTAAACAACTTCAGACTGCGGCTGCAGGAAAAACCAGGGGTTAACCGCGTTTGGCGGAGGACATACTGTAGTTGGTGGAGGTCAGTGACGACCCCGCGCCGAAAATATAGTTCCAGAATTGGTACAGTTCTATGTTTCGTTTCTCTCCCAAAAGGAATCAAAGGACTGTTGGCGGTCCGAGAAGACCAAAGAATTAGTCTCTGAAACAGCGCGGCGGTATTGGACACGCTGCGTACCTTGTCCAGCTTCGTACCCACCCACTTTGGTGCCTAACAGGTACGCTGGCCACCTCTGCATGTGGTCAGTTTCTTTCGTCCTTAACATGAGCAAGTTTTTTGTACTTCTACAACGCTCCCCGCTACAACGCGGTTTCTGGCAGTTTGGTACCGGTACGTGTTTATCCATAGGAAGAACGTGTCGTGGCTTTCGGGATTAAAAAGGCTTGCTTATCTTCAACGGATCTCTTTGTGTTGTTGTCTCCTGCAGTTATATAGACTAGCAGCCAAACGACTCTGTATTCTATGGGTTTTAAACTTGGCTTCAAAGCTTTTAGTCACGGGTGGCGACGCGGATCTTTGTGGTCTGCCGCACAGCTCGACGGGAGATGGGACACTGTTGTCCAAACGAGAGTACTTCAACAGCTTGGAAGGTTGCCCTTACGTCAGGCCCCTATCTGTTCTCACTGGCACAGTGAGAGGTTGCTAGTCTTTTCTCAACCATTCAAAATCGACATGAGATTTGTGGCCTCACCCCAAAACTGACTTAAGTTTTATTGTGAGCACAACCTCTTTTTTAGTGAACACATCACCAGTGCTGTTACAGTTACATTTTGTTGTAACTAGTTACAGTTGCAGTTACATTGTCAGAAATGTAACTAGTTACCATGATTACAAGTTACAGTTGACAAATTGTAACTAGTTACCATTACAAGTTAATTGTAACTAGTTACAGTTACAAAGTTACAATTATGAATTATTTGTAACTTTGATAATAGTTACAAAGTTACAAGTTACATCATAAGTCAAGTTCAAGACAATTTTGGCTCATTCACGCGTCGTCTGACCGTCACCTTGCCCCCACCCGCGCAATTTCTTGGAGGATTCCTCTTGAAGAGAGAATAGAGAAAGAACCTGGGAGCTGAAACTTCGCAGTGATGGCGGCATGTTCTGTATCTATGATACTACTACCATAATAGTATTATAATAATAATTTGTAACTTGTAACAAACACAGCTTCGGCAAAATGTAACTTGTAATCATTTTTTGCAACTAGTTACTGTTACCGTTACACTGGTTCAACATGTAACGAGTTACAGTTAGTCAAAAATGTAACGATTACTAGTTACCTTTATGGAAGTTACTTACAGCACAGCACTTCACACGAACAAATAAATTACCAACATATGTGTTCATATACCGAGGTATAGGCTTTACAATAAAGTTTATAAATCACGTAGTACAGGAAAGTAGTCACACAGTGTGGTTTTTCTTTTATTTTGGTTGGGGGGCCCTATACGTAGCTCTAAGGTCCCCATCACAGGACACGCGGTTGCTATGCCCCTGACTGGCAGAACATTAGTTTGTACTGCATGGTACTGCACAAATAAGATCTCAATTTTATATCTCAAAATATCTTTCTATCACATATTTTGGTAGTATTTAATGTCATGACTATCATGGTGGTATTTATTTTTGCTAAATATAATGTTAAGTGCACCATTTGAAAATATGGACAGGAGAGGAAAAGTTGTCTAAATGACTGGGAAAGAATTGTCACACTGTATGCGTCACTAATGAGATGTACTTCTTGTTCATTGGGTGGATTCTCCATTGTGGAGTACACAAAGGCTGATCCAGTCCATGAACAATGAGCATTATCTTGCATTTGTGACACATTAATAATGCAATGTGGCAATTCTTTTCCAGTCATTTAGACAACTTTTCATCTCCCGTCCACATTTTCAAACTTTAAAATGGTGCACTTAACAATGTATTTAGCAAAGATAAATACCGCCATGGTAGTTATACTATCAAAATACGTAATAAAAAGAAATTATTTACACTTTAAGTTCAAGTTGTCACCAGCCCCCCGGCAGTTGTCACTAACTAGAGCGCTGTGGCACTAATCGATAGGGAACATACCTTTGCTAATCTTTGTTTATTGATAGCACCAATGCCGCCAGGTCCTCGTCGCATCTCCTGGCCTGTTTTTCGTAGGTTAAATTCAATTTATTTGGTATTGAATAGAGACTACAAATGAATATAAAACATTTTTTACAGTCTGAATGGTTGATGATTAGGGAACAATAGGGGAAAGCGAGGAACAACACTTCTGTACCCAGTTACCCCCAATTATAATTGAAGCAAGATGGCCGAGGAACTACACGTGAAAGGCAAAGATCTCAAAGATTTAAAGGTATTGATCGTTCTTTGATTCTATTGACATTACATAGTCATGAAATATAAGATCGCGATCTGCTACGTATGCATCATAGTATATTTTTTTGCCACCGGCATTTTGTAGTGTCTAGTGAGTAGTAACTAGGTAGACCGTAGTAGATAATTACTACAGTATAAGTATTAGTATGATAATGATTAGAGCTTTATTAACTGACATTTACTTCTGCATATTGGCGCTATGACTATCAGTGAACCATAGACAGTCAATGGACTGAATGGAGTAGATCACTGGAAACTTCATAAAATTCAATAGAACTGATTTTAGCATCATTGTTACTGTCTAGCTTTATACAACTTTGTGCCCCTTCATCATCATGTGCCTATTGTATATTTGCAAAATCTTTAGTATTTTCACTCTGGCTAACATCAGACAATTTTACTCGTCAATGGGTAAGGCGTGGCCAACAATGGTTAAAAATCTTATTAACCCTTTGACAGCAAACTCCGGTCTTTAGTATTTTACTCTGGCTAACGCCAGACGATTTTACTTGTCAACGCAGTCACAATTAATATGAAACACAGTCACAAAAAACCCTGGATAAGTATGGATTTCTCTGCCGAAACTATGACGATGATGACGATTTCTGATAACTATACATAGACCAAATCAGAAAAATAGTACTTTCAATGATAATTCAGGATGTGACATAACATTCATAAAGTTTTAACGAAGTCATAACCATAATACACTCATTAATAATTATAAAAGAAATAATTGTTAAATAACAGACATTTTAAAAAATGCCGAAAGTACCAACGGTGTTTGGCTTAGGTTGGCATTTTTTTGGCAAGTAAATCTTTTGGCGTAAGCCTATGATTTCTACTATGACGAGAAAGAATCCACACTGGTATCCAAATGGGGATCTTTATCCCTTGGGTAATAGTAATCAGTTTGTTTTCATGTCAATATCCTCAATTCTCTCAGTAGAAGAATAGTGTACTGTCAAATGAATGTAGATGTATACATGTACTAGATGTGGAATTTTAATCATGGATCTTCACCTGCCAGATATATACGTCATGCTTGATAAACCATTTAATTTGTTGTGTCATATAGGTGGTAGAGTTAAAGAAAGAGTTGGCCGAAAGAGGGTTGACTGTCACAGGAAATAAAAGTGACTTAATAGCTCGATTAGAAGACTACCTATTAAAACAAGGTTAGTAGACCTGTGTGTTTGTCAGATATTAACTATTAATTAGTACTTTACCAAGTTTTAGTTTGTTAAATATTTATTATTTGACAGTGTGATATCAACCCAGTTGAATAAATAACAGAATATAATATAAGCAATACAATGAGAAAGGAGCGATATGTTCTCACACATAAATATATAAATTAGAGACATTTTGACAACCAATGGGAGAGAGTGTGCGAAATCTTGAGGCTAGCATTTTCTTACAATGCTGATGTTTACCTTACACAATACTGACAATAGGAATAAGAAGATAACAACTAATACATCATTACTTGTGAAAATGTTTCTCTTAATGACGAAAAACAGTTGGAAAATCCTGATTTATAATACCATATATCTATTCCGGCAATTGTCAGTCGAGACTTTGATAATACTGCCAATAAAACTGTTGTAACTGAGATGTTTAGATGTTTGAGGTTGCTATGCACGGTGCTGTTAGCAAGGCGGTATGAACTGGGCACATGTTTAAATTTGGTAAATAGTTAGTTGGAAGGTATTAAAAGATAAGAATTGTCAAATCAAGTTGTCTAATCATATACACCAATAAGATTTTAGAAGAAAGTCGGGGTAGAGTTAGGAGAGAGATTCTGTGTGGTTATTGTACAGCTAACTATACAGTACATACATTGCAAATTATTTCAAAGTAGTACCAAACATTGGAGATTGGAGACTATTGTGCAAAAAGATACCTATCTCATAATGCTCTCACCTGTTCTGTACTATGTACTATGTAGAGGAAATAATTTTTTTGTATCCAGGACCTGGCGATGATCTGGAGGAAATTGAAGTGGAAGGTGTCCTTGAGAGTGACATTGAGCAAATTGGTAATCGAGATTTTGATCAAGAATTAAGTGAAGATATGCTTGATGAACAGGATAGCAGTGAATTGGATTCAAAGACAGAACAGTCGACAGATGAAAAGGTAAAGCAACTACAAAAAGTTTCTGTTGAATACAATTTAAGTCACCAGACACTGCAGTTGAAAAATGCATATTGTGGTCAGACTAATTTAATATATTTATACGTCAGTATGTCAGGGATCATAATGTCTATCCGACCAAATCAGACTTTTCATTTTCAGTAAAGTTGGTAATAATAGATATTGAAAATCGAAAACAGAATTAGATTCAAGTTTGCATTCATGGGGATATTGCTGCTTTGTCATTGAATATTTTCAAATACTTCAATATGGCACTTAACATAATTTCTTTCAAAAATAAATCATCCCACAATAATCCTCACTTAATGAACTTTATGTATTACATCGATAAACCATTTTCAGTCATTAGTACTTTAAAATCAGTAAGCAATTGAATCTCTGCAACTTGAAGTATTCAAACCTCATTGATACATTCTGCATATTTTTTTAGCTACTTTAACTGTAATTGCTAGTAGATGAACACTAATACGAGATTCAGGTTTGCATTTTGAAACCTAAATGTCCAGCATTTGCACCAGTAATACGTATTTTTTGCCAATTGAAGGTTGAAGAGGAACAAAGTGAAAACACCCCTCCTGCCACAGAGCCTGTGAAGATTCAAATTAACCATACGTAAGTTTTCGAATATTTTTGGCGAGACCACGAATTTGACACATTATTTGTTCGTTTCTCTTCCTATATCGTGATACAGTGTTTGATTATGAAGGGGTTTGTGGTTGAATTGTTCATTTGTTGTGTTGTTTGTAGTCTCAAGACCAGTTTGTCGAAATATTAAAATTTAAAATGTCAAAAAATTTAAATCGATATTTATGCATGTCTACCTTTGATACGGGTATCGAATATGCTGCTAAATACGTCACATCCAAACTACGATGTGTCAAGAAGTTTTCTAATCTAGTTGTAAATATCCATGTATGGTTTCACTTTTCCGTCTAAATCTAATGTGCATACACGAATCGCGAAAAGCATCTGCGCATCCAAGTGACATGTTCTGTGTCGGGATAAACATTTTCATTTCAGTGGAATCTATTGAAATGGAAATTTTTATCCCGACTCAGAATGGATGCGCAGTTGAGTTTCGCGATTCGTGTGTTGACTTTGACTTTGAGTTTCACATTGAGTTTTTAAAAGTACACTCTTTTGTTGCAAAGCACGGCAGATGAATATATTGCTTATATAATTAAACACCTTGTACGTTAACAACAGGAACAAGGAAAGCGTAAAACCAGACAAGAAAGTTCCGCTGGACACGACCAAAACGGAAAGTGAGGTATCTATACATTAAATCTCGCTATGTACATTGTACACAACTTTGTGACAAATACTCAGTCTGATAGATGGTAAAAGCAAAAAGATCGTCAACCAATTGTTGATGCCATGCATGGGCATGCAGAGCAGCGAACTGTATATAGGAGACTGGAATAATAACTCGGCCGCCATATTTGAAACCTCCATGGGCGCCGTAAAGGCAGTAAAGTGACCATTAAGCTATTCCTTTAACTTGGTCTGCAGCATCAGAAAATAATGCGTTGTTTTGGAGAAATCCTCAGATTTGGTGCAATTTTCGCCACAAAAGCTTGTAAAATATTGTCGCTCAAAATCACACAGGCAATGCAAAATATCTGGCTGCTTTTGGTTGGCGATTAAGCTGTTAAACGGATATATAGGATGGTTTGGTTTCCTACAAGTAATGCAAGAAGATGACGTAAGCCCTGCCTTCCAATCCTGCGGCGCTGCATGGTATGGGACGTGCAGTGTAATTATGCTACAACAGAGCTGTTTTATCGATTGGTAATGGTTGAGTTAACGTTGCGCTTTTCTTGTGATTTAGAGAAAAGCTGACAGGCAACAACGCTTTGGGGTGGCTTTGGATGAAAAACAGAAGAAGGAAGTGAGGGCAAAAAGGTTGGTGACGGAATGTCATGAAGTAATGGCTTTATGGTGTATTTATGTTAAGGAACCTCTGCAGAGACGACCTACTCCTTGCTATAAACCGTGGCCCTCGCAGTGCTTTGATAATCTATACGTCCAATAAATACCTTATATAACTATGTAGGTCATCAATTCCTCGTGTTCCATAAATCATATTATAGCTAGTGACTGTTCAAAATTTTAGAACGTCGGTTATATGTGACGCAGGACATTACCCAGTCAACATGACGAAACGTGTCCCACAATTGTTTGAAACTTTTAAATTTTAATCTTGATATATATTTGTATTTTGGTTTTATTAGTGTTAACGTTTGCATTACGGTTAGGGTTGGTGTTAACGACCACGTCAGCTTGCTTATTAGGTGATCTCCTGCGTCACATATATGTCCGACGTTTTAAAATTTAGAACACTCACTATAATTATAATGTATGTGATTTAGAACATCAGGAACGGGTGGTAGTTTCGTTTATATTTAGAAGGCTAATTTTAAATTATATAGGTTTGGAGCACTTGACACCAACACGGCTAGTAGTCAGCCACTGAACAGTGCCTTCCCTAAGGTAAGAAGGATCTATTTTTCTAAGATAGGTTCGCGTTAACAATAAGAGCCAGGAAGCAATAAGTTTATTTGTTTGTTCCCCAGATATATGTTGCCCACACACGGTATAGATCAGAGGTATTTCCCTTGCAGAGAAACAAGAAAGAAAAAGATTGGCATCTCACGAGTCAAAGTCACGCTACCTTATTGTGAACATGTATATATATGAAACAGGATAGTCATTTGAACAACTGCATGCTAGAGATTTTGTCTATCTAATGCCTACTTGCGTATAGTTAACTTTCTTCACAACAGGTACTGTATAATTGCGGCATTGACTTGTGAGTTCCCAACCTTGTTTTTCTTGTTTTAGTGTGCTCTGTCACTGATAATCTGCCGTGTGTGGGAAAACTGTCTTTGTTTTACACAATCTTGCAGCGTGTCAATCCCGAGTCTCACGCATATGATGCCTGTGATATAAGCCTTAAATGTCATCCTACTGACCTTTATATGCAAAAGCTCAACTTTCATTCCCTTGTTTTTCTATCAAGAATTCGACTGACCGTGAAAAGCTGACAAAACGGGCAGAGAGATTTGGAAGCAAGGTTAGGGCATGGATCCAATAAATATTATTCAACCTCTAACTTTTAACCAAATTTATGTAGATAGAAAGACATTTTACATGTAAACATGCAGTCAAAATGCAAAAATGGAGATGAGAATCATCTGATCGACGCGCGAACGGTCGACCACTGTCCTGGTTTTCTCATTGCTATAAAACGATTATTTTGAGTTTCTATAGTACTTCTCGTATAATAACCGTCGACGTTGTCCTTTATATTTGTTTGTTTATTTGGTTTGATCACTGATGGATCTTCCGACTTCATACAATTGCGACTTTTCAAGCGGCATATATGATATAGCTAATGATCTTAAGTTATAAAGCCGGGTTTCTTCTAGTAAATTCAGAAGAAATAAAACTTTTCGAAATTTCTGAATCCTAACCACAAAAACTCTTTGCTGTTTTCATTTCAACCATTGTACAGTCCAAGTACAGTTACTGAGTTACATGCTACATATTTCCACGAAGAAATAGACGCGTCCCGCGAGAAACTCACATGCGGCTTCAACCAATCATAGGGGATTGTAAACGGAGATAGCGTTCCAGTTGTTATAGTTAAATGGTTGTAGCAGCTGGACTTATGTTGATGTTGCTAATCGGCACTATTTTACTTGAACTTGGAAACATATGTTGTTACCATGAACTGTTCGTCTGTGACTTCTGTTTGTCGGTATTGTATTGTGCTTGCAAGTTTACAAGAATCTTGCAAAAGCAAAACATCTAGCTAATAAAAATTGGAAGTCCCCATTCGTCGGTATATTTCTTGCAAGTTTACAAGGATCTTGCAACAGCAAAAAACATTCGCGCACGATTTCTGTTTCTCGAGAATCTGCTTCGGTTTTCTTTTTTTGATTGCTAGATCAAACTCATTTTTTTTATTATAGGTCAATAGCAATAATGTGGATATGGAAAAGCTTTCGAAGCGAGCTGAGCGATTTGGTGCAGTATCTCCGTTGGTCACTAAGGTATCAAAAATAATTAATAATAATAATAATAACGCTCGGCAATCTAAAAAAAACTTAATTAGCTACTTAATTAAGTTCACCCAATCATTATAATTTTAGACAGCTGAGGAGGAAAAAATTAAAAAGAGGAAAGAAAGATTTGGTGTAGCAATTGGTGGATTATCTTCGGACGCTGAGGTATCTATCACTAGCGGCATAACCTTATAGACCATTGAATTAAAAAAGAACTGGGACGAGACCTCCAAAGCGAGAAATGAAGCCAACTTTACATGGCACTCCCAGTCCCCCGCAATAAACAGTTAGCGCGCGGTCAAATCCTAGCGAGCATAATTCAGGTCTTCGTCATGACCAAAAAAACAGGTTATACGACGGACTAAAAGTTTTTAATACTTTTGGTTCAACAAAAAAACCCAACACGGATATCTTTTATTGTTAACTTTCAACAAGCAACTGTTTATTAATTAAAAACGTACTTTTTTACGGGAAAATGGTCGAGCGTAATTATTGTGTGTAATTTCCGTGGACTGCCATCCAAAGACCACGTGACTGCCTTCAACCAATCATATAGGGCAATCGCAGTGGAGATATCATTCCAGTTCTTTTTTTCGCAAGAGGAAAATGAATACTGACAATTTACTATAAACAATTGCTATTACTCTTAGTTCTGTAGCAAAACACCGTAAGTTGCGATAAATCGCTCTCTGTAGCGTACCATGCGAATTTAAGGCCTATACATGTCGGCGCCTTGTTGTATAATCAGCGAGTGCGTGTATTTGTAAACGAAACACTCCCAACAGTCTCCAACCTTAAATATAAAATGGTGTTCGAAAAGCTCTATTCAATTCCTACAGATTTTCCTAACCGTATAGCCCTTCTATAAACTATGGTTCCATCTAGTCATCTACCCGTAAGATAAATGAAAATTTGAAGCACACTCATTCCTTAATCGAAACCAATATTAAACATTTACAATGTGCAGGCCACTTGACAGTTGACGGTTTCGCGACTTAATTACAGTCCTTTAAAGTTAAAATTTCGCCTTAATTACTGCATACTTCATGCATACTACTTTTCTTTCATTTTAGGCAAGGAAAAGGTTAAGAGCTGAACGATTTAAATAGCTTCCATGACTGACCAACGTGTACGATCACTTTGTGTGGAACATCGCGTTGTTCTTGCATGTGATAACGACTAATGGACCGTACGACCTTTAGCTATAGTTATGTGTATAGCTATATATATTTACCAAGTTCAAGCGACGATCGGTTCTCGACTGGCGAACAGCACAACACGTGTATAGCTTGTATAAACGCTCATTTACAAAAACTTGGGATATAGCTTCTTCTATTTGAACGTTATTTTAAAGTGTAAAACTGAAACGACCAGTATTTATAGGTCATTTAACACCTACAGTAGTCGTTTCATGGTGTTTACGAAAATGTATTCACGTTTTTATCCCTACAGTACATGTAATATTCTATATTGTCTTACATATATTATCCATTATACAATTTTTTTTATATTCGTAGTTTCCTCGAAATTAGCCACAGACGAATGCATACTTATTTAAAAATTACACCAGCCTATAGCCTTTACTTTTCGTCGAAAAATGGCCATCTTTGGGCATTTTGGTAAGGCTATAGCCTTTGCTTTTTTCGAAAAATGGCCATTTTGGGGCATTTTGGAAAGCCTATAGCCTTTACTTTTGGAGGAAAAATGGCCATTTTTCGGCATTTTCGTAACCCTATAGCCTTTAGTTTTTGTCAAAAAAATGGCTATTTGGGCCATTTTGGTAAGGTTATAGCCTTTACTTTTTTGTCGAAAAATGACCATTTTTGGGCATTTTGGTAACCCTGATCTTCTTAAATACAAATGACAACAAAAAAGATTCTCGCAATCGAAGCAACTCACTTTATATAATAACTACAGCGGTTTATTCCATTTATTCCATCGGTTAGTGCCAAGTTGTTTTTTTGAAAATATGTCGGTTGGGATTATAGTGTAAATTTTATTTTGGTAGATTGTTGTGTGCGGTTTTTATGTACTATTTACAACATGAGTGGCCGTGCTGTATCGCGATATACACACACTATATCGCGATAATCTTTGTTGACATGTTGTCTACAACATCTGGCACAATTCCAAGTAAACCCGAAAAGCGCCTGAGTACGAGGCTGGTCCCAGCACTATACAGGGCATGCACCAACGGCAGAAATAACACCTTCGCGATGGGCGAAGTTAAACATGCTCCAATCGAAGCGTTATCTGACACATGTAGGTCGCTTTGCACTCATGGTCTATTTTACAGGGCGATCGTGGTAGATCTCTTTGAAACTGGTATGGTTTAAAATGGCAAATGACATGAAAATTCACCCACGTATTTTGTGACCCTATATTGAAGATTAAATAAATGATAGAGTACAAAATTATTTACAGAACTTTTTTACCTTATACTTTGTTTAATATGGAAATACCATAGCTTTGACATGACAATGCATAATGTATTGTATATTACGTAAATATGGAAATGCATAATGTGTTTTAACAGACCATTATTTTCTGAACAACCAACGAAACACATGCTATGATAGATAGGTTTAGTTGCAAATTATAGCTACATACAAGTATTATAAGTGAAGTCTGATTTTTCTCAGCCCTTGCAGCCCTTTCTCTGAAAACGCATTCTGCATTGTAATTTCATAAATATTCTACTTTGCATATCAAACAAACCTGGGTAGCTCTCGAACGAAGCACGGCTACAAATTTGGTACTCCATCGTTTTAAATGATATGCAGTCATAAAATAGTTGGGTGAAATTTCATGCCATATATAAGCACTTTAAGTACGTGGTAATAAATATCATGTACAGTTTGACCAGTGTACTTCAATCCATTTCGTTACACTTTCCCTCAACGAAGATATGACTTGTCCAGGTTGGTCGCTTGACACAATAGCGTTCCCAGATACGATCATGTTTGCACCGGCCTGCAAGAACCCAAACAACAGAACAGTCATTAGGTTTGGGGCTTTAAAAAGCAGGGGCTGGAAGGCTACAGCAACCAACACATGATTTGAACTAAATGACAAAATACGGACAACCTGGTTAAAAAAAACTCAGCTGCGCCTCGTATTTTCAACCAGTTTTACCATACTTAGAAATTTAATACTACTTCATAGTTCATTCATTTTAAGAGAATAAAAATTGTGTTGACGTTGTTAAATATACAATATGGTGTGACTATTTATTAGTAGAATTATATCCGCACTAACATGAACATGTAATATCAGGCAAGTTATATTATATCAAACTTATTCAAAAGACTACAACAGTACCTGTGCTGCAAGATCAATCGTTTTTGGTCCAACACCACCATCAACTTCAATATCCAAAGATTTGTATTTTTTTCGCAAATGTTTCACCTAAAAATAAACGAATACTATCATTTAATATTTAGTGAAAACCGCTTTTTATTTGTTTACATGTTGTCTTCTTCGTCGATTTTTGGCCTACCACGCTTTGGTGGCTAAGCAGATATTGTGCACACTTAACAAACGATCACGCCGCCATTTTAGGCTGCCCCCAATGGCGGAATAAGCGCGCAATGCATCGCCGTGAGACTCTAAATCTATAATATCTAAATCTATAATAGTCTAATCGTAAGACTTTAAATCAATTGTTTCAAGAAACTTTGCTCTATTCGCGTCTAAAGCCTGCTTGGCTGTTTACGAACGAAGTGGAGAGCACTGACACGTGTTCCATATATTTTACCGCCTCTATTGACTACTATATAGGAACTAACCTTTGGCATCATGTCAGCCATAAATTTCTGCCCACCAAATCCAGGCTCTACTGTCATAATTAAAACCATATCAACCGCATCAACAAATGGCAAAACGTCTTCAACTGGAGTTCCCGGCTTTATTCCAATGCCAGCCTTTGTTCATTAGGGTAAAAGAAGAATCGTATTTCAAACCCTTAGGCCTTTTTCACATGCGGGTTGGATAACCCTACTAGTAAGCTTACCCTAGCAGTATGGTCATCCTAGCGTAATATATTTACCCTGAACCGTTTACTATGCGTAATGTAATATGCGGACGGACGGACCGACCAATATTACGTTTATATGCATATATTAGAGAGTATCTCGGTATCCCTCTACCAGTTTTAGTTTTCCTTGGATTTTTTCCCTGTATAACCCGCAATAATTTGCGATCCAAGATGACCGTCGTATTGTCGAAGTATTCAATTGTCTTACCTTCATCCCCGCATTCTGAATCATCTTAATTAATTCTAGCGGCTTATCTGTAAAAGAGTGACATACGTACTAAGGTACAACGTCTGTACCTCTAAATTCTAATCTCTTCAATTCTACTTGGTGATATCACAGCAAATAAACCACCTATTGGTTTTTTATGAGGTAACAAAAGGAGAAAAACGTTATGAATTATTTGTTCATGTGGAAACAGTCAAACAAACATTTGCTGAAATTTTGTTACACAGGGAGAAGTTTATCAATGTTTACCTGCACTTGACGTCATCAAATCCGATGTTAATGAGGTTAAAAATAATTCAAAATGGCAGACGTCGACAGAATTTCTCGAATTTTGAAATGAAATATTTTGTAAATTTTCTTGTCATAAATGAAAAAACTCGTAAAACTGTTTAAGAATTTCTTTTCGTTTTAACATATGTTAAAACTGCAACACAAACTTGTAACATCACAATTGCATAATGAGTCTTGTAGAAATGCGTGTTCTTTTCAAAACCAATGACTCAAGTCTCCAAGTGGCTTGTGTCTGGCAGAAGGTTTTGTCAAATTTATTGACATGGCTTGTTCAGTTGTTTGGTCTGTACAGTGAAATATCGGACCTTGTTTTTTAGCCCAGACCTCGTCTTCGGCTCGCCTTGCACTAAAAAACCGCGGTCCGATATTTTACCTTATAGACCTCAATACTCAACCTTAAATATAATATGTATAGTCATAAAATACATGTCATAAGCATTTTAAAAACAATTACCTGTTGCTTCTAAATGAAATGTATATTGGCTAGCTCCTGCATCGGCCATGTCTGTTACCCACTAAGGAAGAAACACACTCTTTCTTACAATAATGCTTCCTATCGACCTAGGCTATACACTCTCTTAAGTCTGCAAAACTTAAATGCTAGAATTTCGTTTAGAATTTTTAGGCATTTCTGGTAAATCCAGCATTATGTTCTCCAGAACACTTGCCTCTTTAATAAAGGTATCATTCAACAAGCCACATCATTGTTCAACACATTGTAACTTACATACAGCTTTGTATACTCTACACTATTGTACAGGGTGCCTCAAAAAAACGCCGGCAACCGCTTAAATATGAAGAATAAATATTGTTCCAAAGCGCAATAATAAGCACCTCTGGGAATTGAAAATGCTTATATAATCGCGTTCTCGTGTGTTTAGGTGAAAGATTAGGATGCGCTTATCTATTGTGCTTTAGAGCTATATTAAAGCATAGTCAATAGAGTAGATGGTCTGGAAACTTAATAATTATTCAATAGAACTCATTATCTATATTGAGTTAGGTTTATGCAAGTCCTGCATGTGCACCTTCGTCATCACGATAGACACTGTCTATTGTATTTAGCCGCAGTCAGCAAATGACGACCTCGAACGTGGCTATTGTTCAATCTTACTCAGTCTGGTGAGTGACCAAGGTCGGTTACTCCTATTGGTTGTTTGCGTAAATATACAATGGGCACGTGATGACAAAGGTGCACAAACTTACATAAACCTGAACAATAACATAGATAATGAGTTCTATTGAATTGTTGTGAAGCTTCCAGACCATCTATTCTATAATTGACTATGATTAAAGTTCTTGCATAGTTAATGTGGATTTCACATTACTTTTGCATTTGCATTCCAAAGTTTGTTCGTTATTTCCGAACTCGCCCCGAAGATTCGCAACTTCGTTACGTAATTATAGCCGATATGTAATATATCACACTTTAGGTTAGCATTACTCAACTAAATATTGATTATTTGATTATAATTCTTTAATTTGTTTGTAAGTTATACTGAATTAAAAATAGGTACTTTTTTTGGACACACGGTATATAATCCACGCCATTATACACTGTATTATACACTGTGGAATTGCACCACCTGTTCACAGAAGGGGCGGCAGAGCAACGATAATTGGGGGGTTATATTCATCCTCCTACATTCGCTATTATTCACACTTTTGGCAGATAACTACCTTTTCGCTTTTTGCACACAGCTGTCCTGAGCAACCCTGGATGTAACACAAGTCCAAGCCTGGTCCCAAAACTTAAAAGTTGTTTTACAAACATGCCACAAATAAACTAATCGAACATCAAATTAAAATTCAAGAACATTAAATTCAAATATAATACAATCATTCTAATTTTACTTTAAGAGTTTAAGTTGTTAAGTTGATATTTTCTCTTTTGGGCTGACAGTAATTAATTGGGGCTCAATTTGCTGCTGGTGGGTGTCCTGCTAGTATAATTTATATCATTTCTTCTTTTTAGAAAAACAGTAATTGATAAATAAAATAAACAAGACACACAATCAATATAACTCATACATAACCCACTCAATTTGTACTGACTGTATAACCCACACTATTAATCAAAATCAATACTACACCTGTTCGGGCTTGGCTACCATCATATGCATATCTAAAAAGGATTAATAATAGTTGAGTTTGATAACTTTAGTGATATCTGAAAAGAGAGGTGTTTTTTCATGAGTAAATGCATCAAAATTATGTAAAAGCCACCAGTGGTGGTGTAAATCTATAAACAGTGTAAATAATACATTTACATACTATAAAATAATAGTGTGAATTACAAGTCAAAAGTGAAAAGTTGATGAACTGCCAGATGTGTGAAAATTAGCTGAAATTTTGAGCAAATGCTCTGTATCTAATAATATTGGTGCATTACCAAAAAATACATCTGGTCCAAGCCTTTTTCTTAGGCATTTCACTAAAGGAGCTCCAAATGTTAAATTGGGCACAAAATGCCTAAAAGTAGAAGAAAGCTGGCCATGTCACTTTACTGAAAGATAAACAAAAAATATAATATTTTACATATTATATACAACATGAATACCACAGACTGATCCATATAGAATAGAAAATAAACAAGCTATTTTTAATTTTATCATCTATAAAATGTGTCTGGCAGTGTTTTAGTAGCCTGCGTGGCCAACTTTCTGTAGTGTTTTAGTACCTTGGGCAAAATGTTTTATAATGTAAAGTCATTCAATTCCATATGCTAGAACTTGTTATCAGACTTAAAGGCCAACCATCAGTGCAAACTCTCTCTATAAGTATATGTTTCTTTTCTAAATGTGATAATCATGCTTTTTTCTAAATGTCCAGTTTACTAAGGTGGGATTAAGGGGTAAGCAGAAATTACTGGTTCTGGTGAGGAAACTACCAGTCTAAGAAACAGAACCATGAATGCCAGTATGCCCAGATAACATTTTGTTGAATTGTCTGACTTTGAAGTGCCTATACAGCCGAATAAAATTCTGAATATTTATTATGTGTAGCAGATTTAAAAACGAGATGCAAAATACAGTATTTCATGGTCTTTTGGCTGGTAAATTTGACAGACTTGGTGTCATTTAAGGCAATGCAAATGGATTTCTTTTGTGTTAAGAGGCAAAAAAGCCTTAAATGATGTCAATTCTGGCAATGTTACCAGCAAAAAAGACAATGAAGCAGACGTTCTATCCCATCAAACCTACTGAAGGTAAATTGCAGATTTTTGTTTGTTCAAGAGAGACAAACTTAGTCTGATGCCCCATGAAATTTTGATTTCAGTCATTATTCTATTTGATATTCTAAAATAAGGTATGTGCAAAGAAGGACACATACATTTATCTAGTGTCCTAAAATAAGAAAGTTTCCTCAACATAGGGGTGGGTGGTGCAAATAAAAATTGGAATAGCCCAATTATTAGTGAGAAAGACAATGAAAATGCAAAAGAAAACTCCAAATGATTTCATTTCCTTTTATTAAAGGGAGTAAACATCATAGCTTTCAGATTTCTAATCCAGGCAGAAGAAGGTAGGCTTAAGGGTTAAATTCCAGGGAGAGGTGGTTAATTTGCACTTTGCCCTCAACACCCCGTAGATTAAAAATCGCCATCCGGGTACACCGGCTACTACACTTGCATCATGTCTGTCTCTTGGTCGATGTCTCTTGAGTCTATTTAACCGAAAAATGGTGATTTGATGAAGTCTATTTTTCGGCCAATTTTATGAGCGCTCATTACCGGTCCATTGTATCCGTATATAGCTAAGGCGAATATTTATTTATAATAGTAAAGATTGCTGTCGCTACTCAGAGTTTCACGCGCCTAAGACGCGATCATAAAGCTTATTACCCGTCCATAACATCCAGATGTAAATAATCTGCACCATTTTCCATCATTTTCTCGCACTCCACTGCTAAACAAGACAAATCGGCGGTTAAAATAGACGGTCCAATTTTACAAGTAGGGCAACACGAGGCAGCCATTTTCGGGCCAATTATTCTAATCACATGACATCTAATCTTTGCATAATTGCTCCTACGTGAGCGTAACCCTCGCTCGGTTGCGCAACCCTTTGAAGTAACCTAACACTCGTACCCTGTTGAAAAGGCGGCGCCCATGGAGGCTTCAAAATTCAAATATCAATCAATCAATCAATCAATCAATCAATCAATCAATCAATCAATCAATCAATCAATCAATCAATCAATCAA
>JAOTOK010035746.1:0-10189 GCA_025770025.1 Virgularia gustaviana
GTTGCAAATTCGTTCCCAGGCATGGACCATTTTTGCACCTCACGGCCACATCTTTAATTGCTTAAATACAGCACTTATCTTCATCATTTTCAAAAATAAATCACACCATAATAATGCTCATGTAATGAACTTTATGATTCTGTAATAAACCATTTTGTGTCGCACTTTAATATTGGAACCAAAGTCAGCATTTTTCCCGAAAATATTTCAACGCATCATAATCGATGAGCAGATTGAACTATTGAATAAATTTGTGTTCATTGTACATATGGAAGATACATCAGTAATAAAAGGCGACTGTTAAAAAAGCAACATTGTTTTACATGGTTTACAATACGCGCGGTATGTCAAACTTTAAACAACGTCTGCATTCCTCGATCTAAACATCAACTTTTGATTCTTGTTCTCGAACCGCTTCATAGTGGTATTCTCAAACTTTTTAATATTCCATCATAAAAATTGGAGAGGGACGGCGAGATGGACTCCGTGGTTGTGTGGTTATTTACTCGCCCCTCTTACGAGAGACACAACGGTTACACCTAGCACTATATTTTCTGCCTTTTCTAGGTCACCCATACTTCAAAAAGTACATTGTTGACTAACCCAAGATATCCAAGTCTTTACCGAATGATTCCAAGCGATTTCCAAACGATTAAGGCGTCACTGGCGTTGTTAAATATGTTTAACTGGACAACTGTGGCTGTTCTTGGAGAAAAAACTCAATCAGGTTTAGTAAGTAGACTGCAGTGAAGAGCGATCATGGTTTTAATTGTCAAACCAGAATAAATTTGTCGAATTGATGAATATGACTTGCGAGACTATTATAATGAATCATACTCAATATAGGCTATCTGTTTTGTAATAATTCAAGGGGGGAGGGGAGGGAGGGTATTAGTTGGTTGGTAGGGGTACAGTTTTGGCGAGCACGCTGATTGCGCAAAAAATTATTGAGAAACAGGGACACAGCCAGATTAAATTGATTTCTTGCGCCGAGGGAAAATGTTTTGAATCTTTTGGCTTTAAAATAGTCATTTGGTGCATTTAAAAACGTCTTTTAGATACAAATTTCCTCCATCGACTAAAATTATTGGGACGATAAAAATTTAATACCTCCTATTCCCACCCAGTCGCACCGTGCCTGTTGCACGATTAACTTCATTTTCAATTGTTCTATTTTCACTGCTGAACCAGCATGAAGTACAGATAGATGTGTTTTTAATAAAGCGTGTATTAAATCTTATAAAAGTCAGTATTATTATAAGCATTACTTGCGGTTATTTTTTTAAATAAAAATGAAGTTCATTCTGTTAAATATTATTGTCATTTTGTTTTCATTTATTTTGAATATTTTATTTCTTATCGTTCAGCATGAAGATACATACAATGTTGCTATGAATGAACTAACAAGGAATAATGTGCGTATCAAATGGAGTAAATCTATAACATTGAGTGAAATTGAAAGCACTGTTTCTGATTTAAAGGTATGTTTTAAACATTGATAGCAGAATGAAGCCTTAAATACAACGCGTGTAGTATACACGATTTGAATGAATATCGGACGAACGAGTTTCATGCAGGCCGGAGCTGGCTCTCATTTTTTTTGAGGGGGGGGGGGCATTCTCCAACAGAAGGGAGGAATTGGGCAAGAGATTTTGCTAAAGGAGTGTAATCCCCAGGGACTCTCTGTTGTACGTAGAGACATCATAACATGTTTGAGCGTCGCACTTCACAACTAACAACCACATGGACACAAACTAAGAAACAAACTCTCTTGAAACAAGGAGTTGTTCATAAAAATCATGCAACATAACTGATAACAACCGTATATAAACGTCGAAACAGGAAATCGAAATGTAAGCGTGTAGGGTGGGCACAGCCTTTAATCAAATTGCGGGGTTTTTTTTTTGGGGGGGGGGAGCGCATGTCACCCCAACCTCCCCACCCTACGGCTCCGGGCCTTGTTTCATGAATGGCAAAATATGTTAGGGGAGGACTAAACTACGGTTAAATGCCGAGAAATCTCCCAGCTACCATCGAGTAATTTATGAAATCGTATTATAACGGAGCAAGATACTAATACCTTTATTATATGTGTGTACAGATTCGACTATACTATTATGGTCAATGCTAAAAACGTGCGTTGTATAATTATTTATTAAAACTCTTTTATTATATTATTTACTATATTTACTATACTTGTTTTAAATTCTCAGTTTCTTGCTCAAAAATAATGGTTTTCTTTTAGATAAAACTACACCTAACACATAATAATTTCATACCTCTTTAGAATGCGAATGTTCGCGTTATATTTGCTTCTGTTACAAAACAATTTGCAAAAGAGTTCATTATACAGGTATATCGCTCATTTCTCATCTTAACTTCTGCTATCTTTCATCCTTTAAAGCAAAGCTTTTGAAAAGCGTTCGGAAATTTTCAACTTAGCAAACTGTTTTATTTTGTATAGGCTTTTAATACTGGTCTGTATAGTCCTTCATGTGTGTGGATTTGGCTTGGAAAGTTTCCACCAAACTGGTGGTCCGATACCAACTTCACAAAAACAGAGATAGCCCAGAATGCTGTGCAATATTCGTTTTCTTTTGCTGATAATAATGATGACGTTACAGACGAGAAAACGACCACCATTTCTGGTCGTGTAAGTGTGCCATGTTAACGTTTCGCCTTTATTGCCTTGCGCTCGGGAATCCACGGCCATTTTGGTTTCTAGATCCTATCCAATGGATGCTGTATTCCAAATTGCAGATTTTCGATACCAAATCGTACTGGATAAGAGATCCGGCGCTCCGGGCCCCATAAATTTCGTTCGGCTAGGTCACATCATATCGGGCAAACCAAATAATGTTGACTGGTATTAGATCACATTAGACGTAATAAGAACGGATAATGTGTTGCGAAATATTATACGAGGTAAACAGTTGACATACGTCAAAACATAAATTCTTTGGCAGAAAGTAATTTAATTTTAAAAGCCAAATTCAGTACCAGGGAAATCCAGGAAAAATAAAATCCAACTGGATTCTTTAACATTATCTAAAATGACGTACTCAGAATCCACCGATCGAATTGCGATCCAGGACAATCTGTTGAATCTAGATGGCAAAAGGATTTAAAAGTGAAATGAGGGTAATACAATGACGTTTTATTCTAATATATTAATGACTGTTTACAGACTCGTAGTGCAATATGGAAGGAGTATGTCAGCAGATTAAACACGTCTTATATCCCCAAAGTTGCTGCTTATTCTTACGATGGTGTGTGGTTTATTGCAAAAGCATTGGATGGTCTCGTTAAAGATAATAACGTGAAACTGGAAAATATCAACACTGGCAATGAAACGTTTTATCAACTGCTTAAAACTAAAATGAATTCAGTTACATTCTCCGGATTAACTGTAAGTAATCTGTTTTCTGTAATGCGTTTTTAGAAAATTGTTCACCCATTTAGTAATTAGTGCGTCTCCGACAAGCTGAGCCCTCTGCTTTTGCCGAAGATATGTCGGTACAAATAACATCTACGTTTAGAAGTTCATTACTATAACCGTTTTGGTTATAATTTGGTTCAAATGTTCTTATAAGGAAATTTATTTTTATTTATTTATTCTGTCATGAGTGCATACTGAACTTACTTCCAAAGTTGCAACGACCTCGTCCCGGGTTTAGGTGCGAAAATTGTAACGATTGACAGAAACTTAATTTATTCCAGGCAACCTTAGCAATTTCAAAATCAGTTATCAGTTATGTAAGTTAGGAAAATGTTTGTGAAATCGACTATACTAGTTTAAATTTTTTAGGGCGACTTTAGGATCTCCAGTGAACCAGAGAGAGAACGATTAGACGGAGATGTTGGTATTTACCAATATGACCAAGGTACTATTGATTTGAAAATCTTTACTCATAACCATTACAATAGTATTTTCATGTCTTTTATAATGTAAATAATAGTTTTCATCATTCCTTTTCCGTCAATTGTACAATTGTGTTGCTGATTAATTGGGAACACGGGGCAGACGTCTACCTATACACCCAGTATATTGTTACGTACCGTCCTTGTTTATTCTTACATTAACTAATTCGTTTGTGTTTTTTTTGCTATTTAATGTATATGGGTTATAGTTTTAATGTATTTTATTGTGTCTGATGCCAGAGAATTGAACGTGCATGTTTGTTAGAAACGGCGCAAGAATAAAACGTTATGCAATTGTATTGTACGATCAGTAGTTTGCCTGTTTTCCTTCATTGATGTACTGTATGTTTTTTTAGAAGGAAACAGTGTAGAAGTGATGTCTTATGACCTATCGTTTAACAGAATTACCATTAAATATGGACAAGGACATTTATGGAAAGGTAAATTCTGATCTTTCATTCATTCTTTGTTTGATTGAAACAATTTATATGTTTTAGCAACTAAATGAAGATCCCACGTTTTCTCGATACTTTTACCCTATAAATAATTGAGAAAAATATTCACACTACTAGATAATGAAGGACCAAGAGATTGTAGCACTAAGTCCAACATAACAAATATGTGTTCGGGTGACTATCGTTTTTCTTTTCAATCTGGTAATTGCTCGAGGTACGCCGACCCTGAAGCAATGGTTTCTCATTGTCAGCCTATAGTAATTTTATTGGCCTCGTTTCTTTGGCGAAATAAACAATGGTAGTTTTCCAAAGAATTAATATTTGGCAAAAAATAAGAACTTCTAAATTAACTTTTAACACTATCATTATATTTTGAAATTCTGTATCAAAAACGTCTTCTTAGTATTTCTCCTTATAATATGCTGTTAGTTATTCCGCCACTTAGGTAACTTTACGTTTTTCTAGATAACGACGTAATACCACGTGATCAAGACAATATTTCGTACAGACATCAAATTCCAAAACAATGGATTTTCATTTTGTTGACGTCATTATGTGTTTTAAGCATTTGCCTTTCACTTGTTTTCATTTCTCATTTGCTACACATGATGATTGGAAGGTTTGTATCTTTTTAAATTATTTCATGTTTTAATGTAGTTTAATGCAGTATTTTTAACAAATTATTTTAATCAACATGTTAACAGAAACGGAGTATACCATGCAGTCGTTATTTTTGAAACAACAATGGTCTGATTCGCTTGAATTAGAATTGGCAAATATATTTGAAATATATACAATCCAGTCGACGCTTTGCATGATGCAATTATATTTTATAACAGCATCACACCAGTATTAGAATGTTGTTTTTTACAATTGCTTTTAAATATTGTATAAATGCGGCTGAAGTATAAACCATGAATGGCTATTGCCTTTCTTTTTCTTTTTATTCCATTTAGTAAACGTGGTAGATATTTTGCATCATTATTCAACATTGTTTCGTCTGTTGGCTGTGTTTGTTTGTGTACTGCTGCTATTTTCTATGGAGAAACACGTGACCAGTTGGAAAAACTAAACAATTCATATTATCAAGCACTGCAGGAGGATTGTGTGGTAAGTTGCCATGCCGACAGTGATATCGTCATACTTTAAGGTGGACTGGTTGAATAAATTTTTGTCTTTCAGAACCGCGATAGTTCAGACGTTTACGATATTCAGTAACATATTTTTATGGGGCTTTGTCGTTTATAGAAGAACGAAAATTATCTAAATTGTTGCGTCCGAAGATCTATGTTAATATCAAATTTTTTATTTACTAGTTTAGTTAGTTAGGACGACTACGACGACCAGAGGGCTTTCGACATTTCCATCTTTGAAGTGGTTTCCAGTACATTTCCATATCTTAGAAGTGGTTTCCAGTAGATTTCCATTTTATTTAAAACGACCAGTATATGCAGTCTCTTGGTTTACACATTAGCTAGCTATCTGAGAAAGTGACGATTTTCATAGAACGACCAGTATATGCAGTCTCTTGGTTTACACATTAGCTATCTGAGAAAGTGACGATTTCCATAGAACGACCAGTATATGCAGTCTCTTGGTTTACACATTAGCTATCTGAGAAAGTGACGATTTTGGCAACAAATATTTTATTAGTTAAAAATTAAAAAATTAGAGATTTAAAAGTCAATAATGAAAAATCTTTCTTAGGATTGTGCAATTACTAAATATAGTAGACTCATGTATCATTATTCATTTCTAATACACGTATTTAAAATGTACTTTTATAGCTCGCTTGCTTTGGACGTATGGCGACTCTATTTCTATTGCTGCTTTCCATTGATATCTTTTTACGAATACTTTGGTTGGGAGAATATCACCGCTGACCACTTTACGAAATCTACTACTACAGAAATGGAATCAATGTGTGTGAACAAGAAAACATGAGTTGTGATTTGAAATCGGAGGCCGTCGTGAGATTCTCTTACATTAAATAAGTACAAAGTACATTTTCTATGCAGCAATTTTTGTTTGTTGGGACTGATCCTGTTTTTGAAAGACCTTTGAATGAAGAAACCTGAAATTATTCACTGAATTATTGTCCAGTACATTGACACGTTCAGGCGCTTGCAAAAATTGAAATGATCATTATAGATTTTTATGTTTTGTGTTTTCAGTGTTACTTGGTCTTCATATCGTTCGATTCAAATTTGATCAAGTTGTCAAGAAGGTTGCTCTTCCAACAGCTTCTCACATAAAAATTTCCAACAATTTTTTTCTCTTAAATTTCCCAGGAATGACTCGATCTTTTAAAACATTTTATCAAAGTATTCTAAATATTCCGGTTTCGTTGATATACAAATTCACAGTATCGATCAAAGGGATGCCGGAACGTCCCTAGGTCAATGGGTGCATTTCGCTGCCAAAAGGGCACATGTCTAACGTTTAGGGCACATATAATAATAAAAGGGCACTTCAGACAACATTTGAGTTTGCACCCGCTGCACCCGTCGTTCCGGCATCCCTGATCGATCACCAGAAGTCAGTGGCGTAGCCAGCCTAAAATGAGTGGGGATCCCAATTTTTTTGTTTTTATTTCTTGTCACCGAGTCCTACGGAAACCTGATATATGATTTTCTGGTGCAAATGATTAGGAGGTAGGGGGTGTTGTTGGCTACCAGAAACCACCCCCCACCCCCTCACAATCTCCCGTGGAAACGCCACTGTCAGGAGTTCAGGACGAATTTGCTTCGTAATCCAGTATTGTATTTGCTTTCCTTCTCTAGTTTCTCAGCTGAAATGGTAGATTATATGTTCTACCTTCTGTCATTCCAGGACTTTCTTGATTTCTCCAGCTTCGTCGCTAAAATGGTAGATTATATGTCCTACCTTCTGTCATTCTAGGGTTATATTTGCTTCCCTTCTCAAGCTCCTTAGCTAAAATGGTAGATTATAAGTTCTACTCTCTGTCATTCCAACCGTCTATGTAGGTACGTAATTATGATGTGAACTCCACAGTTTCAGTTTGCTTATAATTCAATGTTTCAGCTGGATACCGTATTATTAGCTACAGACACATCAATTTGAAATATTTGCATATTTAACGTATTTAAATAAGACAAGATTATTCCTTTCTTCTTGATTGAAGAATTGATTTTATGTTAAAAATCATAGAAGTTGATGAAGTAAACTCTTGTGAAAATTCTTTGTCTTGTTGTATTTCTGGTGAGATACTCGAGTCTGTTTTTTATCTCCTTTATTTCCTGACGGGACTCTTAAATATATTACTTTAACACTAGAAATTTTACTCGTCAATGTGAAAACCCCTGGTAGACAAAGGTTTAAGGAAAGTATAAGCTTCTCTCTGGGATTGCTGTCAATCCTAATTCATAAAACATGTCAATGTCGTTACAAAACATATCGGAAACTGTAGTTTGACTTCGGGAGTTTTCTTAAAACAAACTTTGGGCATTAAGCAATCCTGTATTTTTCTTTACCTATTTGTTTAGGTATGTTGAACAAAATCCCCAGTAAAGGGACTAACGTTACGTACAATTATAATTGCTGATCAAGATTGAAATTTAGGACTGTTGTACAGCAATGTTTCTGACGTAATTACCTTGGTGATCCAAACATGAAGGAGACATTCATTCATGAATTACTTCAAATTCAAAACAACATTTCTTAGTTTATTTTTTAGTAAGTTTACTACACATTTTATTGGTATATATGTGAGATATGTGTTGTACAAAGATTAAAAAAGATTCATGATACATATTTTCACCGTTAAGCAGACCGAAGTATTGTGTTTTCATTATATATTGTGTGAACATTTGATATACCATAGTTTTGTTAAATATCGTAGATTAATAACGACAAATGTAAGTGTAGCTAGTAATATTTCCAACTTAGTGGGCTCATATTGCATCATGGGGTCTAGTAGTAGGAGGAACTGTTGCCATTGAGTTCAGCGCGAACTTTTTTGCCGCCATTTCCGTTGCCAGGAACCCAAACCAAATCTGATGATCTGTAATATTCTTTCTTGCCTTCCCCAGCAAACATGTCGAGTGAATCAGAAACATCAAGATCATCTCTCACTACTGGTCTTTGACCATTTCGAACCACATGCACTGGTTCCGCATACGCGGCTGCTGGTCGCTCTGACGGCCTGGGGAGATACAAACATATACAATGTTTTATTTCTCTCACATAGGATTTATTATTATTGTCAAAACTGAAATTATTCATATAATTATCTTGAAGTTGGGATAACTGAATTCACTCCTGGAAGTACTCCGACAACATTGTCCTGGATTGGCTCCTGTTACTTCCGACTTACTTATTTAACTTTTGCAGTGAACTCAATAAGAACTGGAACGATACCTCCATTGCGAATGCCCTAAGATAGGTTGAAGCCAGTCACGCAATCTTTGGGTGGCAGTCCACGAAAATTACACGCCATTACGCTCAACCATTTTCCCCGTAAAAAAGTACTTTTTTTAATGAACAGTTGCTTGTTGAAAGTTAATGATATAAAATTAAAGATATTTGTGTTGCTTTGTTTTGAATAATATGATCGCTAGGATTTGACCGCGCGCTAACTGTTACTTGAGGGGGACTGGGAGTGCCATCTAAAGTTGGCTTCATTTCTCGCTTTGGAGGTTTCGTTCCAGTTCTTTTTGAGTCCACTGAACTTTTGTCATAATATCAGTATGATATGAGATACAAATGAGTTCCATTCAACAATATGTACTTATTCATTAAAACGAGGTAATTGTCCTAGTCTAAGTCATAACTTGTACCTTTTGACGTAATATTGCGTAGCTCTTTCAAATCCAGAATTGTCGTAAGTCTTTTCATAAGGTTTGCGATAAACCATAACTTTAGATCGACGACGACGTTTGGCTTTGCACAACAATGCTACAGTTAAAACCACTGTACTGATACCAAATACAAATGCAAGCACGGTGGCTGCTATGGCCATTGGCTTGATTTTGTCCTCTACATTGACGTTATGGAGAAAAATAATTATAGTTAATAATTAATAGTAATAATAATAGTAATAATAATAATAATAATAATTATTATTAATATTATTATTATTATTATTATTATTATTATTATTATTATTATTATTATTATTATTATTTTGTCATTTGACTTACCAAAGCATTCTCCAGCTTCTTCATCGTCGGAGCAAAAAGCTTTAAAAATATTATAAAATGAAATTATAGCGATAATGTATAATAATAAGGGAGAAATATATAATGATAATTTATGAATATCACAACTAAAGAACGGGATGTGTCTCAAAAGAAGTAGTTATACCTGCCAGTGTCACGTGACAATACAGCAATAGTGTTAGGACAGTTGTCAAAAAATGCTTCATTCTTTCTTACTAAAAAACAAACATTGAAGACTTGTTTTTGAAAAGTATATTTCATGTTATGTTATGAGTCAATTATAGCCTATCCTATTGTAGCCTCAGTGATATCAAACTCCGCCACAATTTTACGACAACTGGACAGGACTGCAGCGGAAATTGTAACTACCCACGTACTGCTACCATATACGGATGATGACTTATCAACTCTTGCGCACCAAGCCACAGCGACGTAGATGAAGACTATCCCAACATATTGTCGTTTTAAATTAAAATATTTTCTGTGAAGTGTAAATTGTAGTTATATTTGTACAGTGCAGTGAGAGTGCAGTGCAGTGAGAGTGCAGTGCAGTGAGAGTGCAGTGCAGTGCAGTGCAGTGCAGTGCAGTGCAGTGCAGTGCAGCGCAGTGCAGTGCAGTGCAGTGCAGTGCAG
>JAOTOK010035757.1:0-10187 GCA_025770025.1 Virgularia gustaviana
TTGCTTGCTTGCTTGCTTGCTTGCTTGCTTGCTTGCTTGCTTGCTTGCTTGCTTGCTTGCTTGCTTGCTTGCTTGTTTTCTTGCTTGCTTGCTTGCTTTCTTGCTTGCTTGCTTGCTTGTTTTCTTGCTTGCTTGCTTGCTTGCTGACCAGATGACCTCCATGGCATGGACATATAATTTCATGTAATATTTTTTGTCGTATAGGATGTTAAGAAAGATTTGGGTTACAACACGCCAGAGCAGAGTGCTAAACTACTGTCAGAGAAAATGAAGGAGCATGGGTTCGACCTGAACGGTCGCATCCTCGACATGGGGGCTGGTACGGGGCTGGTAGGACAGGCGCTGCACAAGCTGGGCCACAGCAACATTGACGCACTGGACATGAGTCAAGAATCATTGGGCGTGGCAAAAGAGAAAGGCGTCTACAGAAACCTCAACCGAGGCTTCATGGCTTCGCCGGGGTCACAAGAGCTGGGGATTGAGGCGAACCAATACGATGCAGTTATCTGTATTGGTGTTTTCACTTATGGTCACGTGAAAGGCGCGGGTTTCGATGACCTTGTTCACGTGCTCAAACCCGGTGGCTTGGCGTGCTTCAGCGTTCGTGATGACGTAGCCAATAACCCGAATTATAACTACAAGGAGAAGATGGAGGAACTGTCACGTGATAACAAGTGGAAGTTGGCCTTCAAAGTCCATGAGATTTATTTTAACACGACGAAACTGGGTGCTTGGCTTTACATTTACGAGAAGATTTAACGCTTCACGCTAATGCTAAAAACTAACCAACGAAATTATGAACGAAATTATTAACTTTGCTATAATCATTAACATTCGCCTTTTAATATGTAGTTTATGAACAATTGCAATATTTGCTAGGACAAATGATATCGTTTGAACTAGAATATAATATAGACGTTATATAAAATTATCTTTGTTTAGTACTAAAGTGACTAGATGTTTCTCATCACTTTGAGTGCTTGAGGTGTGGAACACAATTATGGGTTTTACAAAAACATTATTGTCAAATTGTTGTTGCCGGAATCTTACAATATTTTAGTATTTTTACTGTAATTTAATTTACTTCTTTCGACTCCGCCTGTCTAACGGGCTCTGTACGTATAAACGTCTCTAAATAATCTATGACAGGGATAAACCAGTAGTTAACAAAACATCGTTTGCAGCGTGTTTTTTTCGCCGGGAAAAACGACAGTCGACCAATAAACGGTTCTTTTAAAGGTTAGTCTCTTAATCTTAGGCAGGATCCTGTAGGATCCTACAAGATCCTGTAAGATCCCAGTAAATAAGATCTTGTAGGATCTTGTAGGATCCCGTAGAAGATCCTATAAGATCCTGTTTCAGATTACGTTTGGTTTAGGAACATGTCAAAATGCTAAATCATACAGGATCCTAAACAGGATGCTATAGGAGATTGTATAAGATCCTACAAGATCCTACAAGATCCTACACGATCCTACAAGATCGTACACACCAGGATCCTACAGGACCTTGTAGGATCCTCCAGAATCTTGTTTAGGATTTCTACCATGGAGGGAACACTTCAAACAAATTCACAAAAAAAAGTAAAGTACTCAACAACTCTTAAACGAGCAGTCGCCAAGAATTTTGTCCTTAATTTTTCACTAATCCATGGTCAAGTTAAACGAGCTTCGAACAACCGGCCCATAAGTCGCTATAGTGGTGTACACATCCCCTTCCTCTAGTTCCTGGGTCCCAGTTCGTGGTCATTCTCGCGTGTTTTTTGTTGATCAGCCCAAGGTTGTTTCTCCCCGGACACGAGAATCGTGTAAAAAATCGTGGAAATGACGTAAATAATAAGTGTGATCCAAAATACTATCTTCCATTCGCCAAGTTCCTAGAAGAAGGAATACATTATTCAACGGCACTTCTGCGCAGTTTTTTTTTAATTTGAGCGATGTTTTTGGTGTGTATGCCTATTACTAGGGGTGCGGCCTGTACTACCTTCAATAAGTTATCCACTTAGGTTAACTAATATGTAATAGTTAAAATATAAGCGGCCGATTTGTATGTGTAATTATAATGGCGAGTTTATGTAATTTCCCATGCAAATTGTGGATTGCATACAGCAAAATCGCAATCATACCTTAGACTTTGTGATATAACCAGTCAACATAGGACTAAGGAATCCGGGCAGCGAACCAAACGTGTTGGAAAGACCCATGAGAACCCCAGCGTAGCGAGGAGCAATATCGAGATGATTGACAGCATAACCTGAGGCGTTCAGGCCTGAAAAGCCAACACCAAGTACAAGGAATAATACACAAAGATAACGATCATTGGCGTAACTTGTCGCCACGATAAACACACCAGCAACAATACAACCTAGAATTAACAGAACATCATGTTTAGTCCGGGCAGCTGATTGGTGTTAGAGTATTGCACAGGATAGTCTGTGTAAAACAGTAAGCTTGAAAGCTAGCGAACGGATTCCAGATTCCTAGCTCTGGATCCCGAGTTCCTAGCTTTCTATTACCCTCATTCTTAGCTTTGGATTCCGAGTTCCTGGCTTTGAATTCCGGTTTCGTAGCTTTGAATTCTGGATTCATAGCTTTAGATTCCGGATTCCTTGCTTTGGATTCCACAAATAGAGACGTTCCGACCTAAAGAGACTTGGTATGCACCAATCATACACAGTCTACGCGATTACTAGAAAACTACCAGAAAGTCGTAAGTTAACCTTTAGCAAAACTAACCTATCGCATGAAAAAAGGCTCTTGCGTTTCGTACACTCATTACTTTGTATTTAATGAGATAATCAGCTGTGAGTCCTCCCAAAGGACCCAGCGCAGATTTCAACATGTAAGGACAGGCGGCAAGGAATCCCATCTGATGAAAGAAATAAATAAAAAAAATAAATAAAATAGATAACCATGATTTTATTTTTACACCAAAACACCAGATGTTTGGTAGAAGCTGAGGTTTCTACTTACGTGTTTTATGTCAAAATGCAAGACATCTTTAAGAAATGTTGGCATTTCTGTAAACAAGGTGTAATATCCCCAACATGCCCCAAAATGTCCGATATTGATGGCCCATACCGCCGGTGTCCGGAGAATATCCTTCCATGGTGGACTGTCGTTCTGAAATCAACATTCCTGATTGGTTAAGCTATTATCACGTGACACGTATCATTTACCAATAGCAGCGTTGTACCAATACTTGAATTTGGTATTATATTAACCTGTATTGTTTCGTCCCCGATACTTTGCTCGATGTAATCCCGCTCAACTTTCGTGATGGTTGGATGAAGTGCTGGAGACTCGTAAACAAACATCTCCCAAATAAAATACCATATAATACTCATAATACCTAAATAATGATTTGTAAATATGTTCATGTTTTTTGGATAATTCCGTGAAGAATTTCGAGAAATAGTGAAACACGATCTTACCAAAAAAGTAAAAAACAGTGGGCCAGCCACCGTCAAATCCGTATTTACAAAGCAGTCCACTTGTCGGTAGAGCAACAATATTCCCTACTGCAGCACCTGAAAAAAATAACTAAGTTGAAAGAATGGAATCCATACACTAGGATCTGGGATCCATACACTAGGATCTGGAATCCATGCGCTAGAATCGGGAATCCACACACTAGGATATGGAATCCATAAACTAGGATCTGGAAGATATACTAGGATCTGGAATCCATGCGCTAGAATCGGGAATCCACACACTAGGATATGGAATCCATAAACTAGGGTCTGGAATCTATACACTAGGATCTGGGATCCATAGACTAGGATCTGGAATCCATAGACTAGGATCTGGAATCCATACACTAGAATCGGGAATCCATACACTAGGATCTGGAATCCATACACTAGGATCTGGAATCCATACACTAGGATCTGGAATCCATAGACTAGGATCTGGAATCCCTACACTAGGATCTGGAATACACTAGGATCTGGAATCCGTACACAAGGATCTGGAATCCATACACTAGGATCTGGAATCCGTACACTAGGATCTGGAATCCATACACTGGGACCTCAAAATTAAAAAAATGTCAACGAAGGAACTAACCAGCAATAGCCGCAGTAACTAAAGTACTTCTTTCAAAAACTGGGGACCACTTGCTCCAAATGGCGTGATTGCATGGATAACTAACTCCCTGAAAATACAAATCTACGTATAAGATAAATATTAGATGAGACTTTTCATAATGGGAGAAGTGGCCTACCAAAAACAATCCTTCAAATATTCGCACTGTCATTAAAGCCTTAACGTCGTAGCGAGCAGCCACAGGGGTAAGTAGGGTCAGTAGGGCTGCAAGCAGAACACCGTAGCCAAATACCCTCGTACCACCAAGTTTCATTGCTATCCACGCCCCAGGAATTTGTAATGCCCAATAGCCATAGAAAAATGAACCAAGGACTATACCTAAACGATGTTAAACAAGAGGCGATTGTATATCAATGACAAAGCTATTTCAGGCATTTCCAGGCGTTATTTAAGGATTTAAATAGTGATGTAGGATGAAAAAGGGAACTCTATCCTCACCTTGTATCTGAGGGTCCCAGTCGAATTCCGCTCTCTCCTGAACCGCTATTCCATTTCTGATGTACGTCTGGTTGTGTACCATGGCAACCAATGCCACATTCAAGTTGATCCTAAGACCATAGATATTAACAAAGCCAAGAAATACGAGAAATAGTAAGACATAACGCTTCGGAATTCCTCCTGACAGCTGCCCACAAAGCTTGGTAGACTTTGGTTGTTCTGACGATCCTGACTGACCGTCATCTTGCGGTAGTAATGTCTTCTTTTCTACCTCAGTGTTGGAGTCATCCGGCTTCGATATTTCTTCCTTATCTGTGTTTTCTGCAACAGTTGCGTCGTTTTCCGCACTACCTGATTGTTGTTGTGTTTCCTTGATCTCTTCTGTCATTTTTTCTTCCTCGGCAATGTTGTCTGGCGAATCTTTCTTCTCGTTTGCCCGTTCGCCATCTTCCTTGTCACCCTGTTGGTCCTCGGCTTGAGTCTCCATTAATTTAGCAATGGATAAATCCTCAAGGAATCATTCTTCTTGATAACTAAAGACAAAACAGTTCCAATTTAATCCTGTTTTGCAAAGATATAAACGTATTTTAAAGGCTCCGAGGGTTACTAACTAGCATATCAACCTCGGTCACGATATATAACCCTTCCATACAGACCAAAACTATGGTATAACATTAAACAAGTCTTCTAATATAAACTATTATTATATATAGTTATCCACTATTTATGAACTTTTAATGTAAATATTTCATTGGTTAATATTTCCAGTAGATCAACTCATGAACGGGGAACATTTAAAAAAGCCACTGTAATTAACGAAGCATTATTTTGATTTTTATAGTGGATAACATGCATATATAAAATAGTTATTCTTCGTTAATCGTTCTCATTCTCGTCATATAATGTCCAATATAGCTAATTCTTCGTAGGTTATATGCTGATATATGACTCTGGCTCGTAGTATAATTGTTAAATGCACAAATCAGCTAGATATTAAACATATTTATTATAGACAATATAACAAAAATATCATGTTTATATTTCGGTTTTATTTAGTATATAATATTACGCGAACTTTACTTACATAGTATAGTTATAGATGAGATTGTTAAATCATAGTTTTCTGCAAAGAAATATTAAAATACAAAGATCAACATCTAGATGATAGGCAAGTAATATAGAAGTTGAAGTTAACATGGAAAAATTATAAAAAAATTTAGTCGAGTACTTACTTATCCTTGATTTTCATCGATGTTGTTTGCTGTCACAGAAGTTCCGTAGAGCGTGAAGAATTGGACAGGTATCTTTGGCAAACGTTGTTTTTGGGGAAGACTTAGTTCTTCCTCCATAAATTATAAATTAGTTTCGTGGTGCGTCATTTGTTTATGACCTGATAACAGTTTTGGATAATGTCTCAAGTTTGAGATCTTTATTCAACAAATCGTGTATTATTCGACCTAAAACAGGTGTTATGATGTCTAACACACTATCAAAGTTATTTTACGTAGCAGGTTATTATTTATAAATATTGACCCCTGAGCCATTATGACTTATCTATAACTAGCTAGTTGATGATCGCAATTATTATGTAACTATTCTCCCTGATCAAGTCAAGCTTATATGACGAAAAACTTGACGTGCAATTTGATGTGAAATAAAATGAAGTCGATATAAAGAAACGATTCATAATTGCTCTTTACAAAACCAAATATTTCAGAAATCTTTTCTTAAGAAACGATTATGAGCGCCAAAAAACTTTGACCCTTCAATTCATTACTAACCCTCCAAACCCAGGGTTATCCTAATCAAGATTTGAGCAACTGGCCCCAGCCATTATAGTATGTTGAGGTTAGGTTTCTACAAGTTTGTGCACCCTCGTCATCACGTTTCTATTGTATATTTACGCAAACAATCGATAGGAATGATCGACCTTGGTCACTCACCCGTGAGATTGAACAATAAACACGTTCGAGGTCAGTATTTGCTGACTTGAGCTAAATACAATAGGCACGTGATGATGAAAGGTGCCGCAGTAAACCTAACTCAACATAGATATATTATAATTGGTTATATAGAACTTTTATGAAGCTTTCATACGCGATAATGTCAAGTTGTCATTTTCAGTGCACTTCGCTTGTAATTTTCCTTTGTAAAAACAGTCGCTGCTTATTATATTTTTGCTTTAATGCAACATTTTTGAAACTATTTTCCGTCTTTCGGTTCGCTCTCATGACTTGCATGTACACACGTTATCGATCAAGCGTGAAGCGCCCTGGGAGCAACCTGTGATTTCATGACTTTGTTTATCTTAATTCTTTGTTAATTCTTTATTAAATATCCTATTATTTCAAATACAATTTAACTATATTGATTATTAACGTCTATTAACAGTCGTTTTTTTCATTTATACAATTTTCATTAAACACAATATTATAGTGAATCCGACACATATTCATATTTTTACATTAATTTCAAAATCTTTCTTGACGTACAGTCGGACAGAATGAATAAATGAATGGGTTGCTGGATGCATGCCATGACGTTTGGTTTCCAATGTGACGTCATACAAAATGACGTCGCATTAACATACGTCACAACACGTTACGTCAACATGTATGCTAATAAATTTATTTTAGTCTTTGTACATTGGTAATTTCGTATTAAAGTTTCGTATTCACTGTGAATTTCGTATTTCGCCAGTTTTCATGAAAATATAAACAAATGCGTATCTTGTGAAAGTAGTTTCTGGCAAAAATCTGCAAAAACACACATATTCTGTGCCACTTTGTGTAATGATACTAGTTAGTTCATCCGGAAATTTATCTGAATATATTTGATTATAATTTTCTAAACTTCCAATCCAAACCAGTTTAAACCTTGAACATCTTCTTGACAGTGTAACCCTAACAAGGCAAGAAATAAGACAAAGTTTGTTATCGAAACAGAACAAGGACTGTTCGTTAAGCACGTCAACCATGCGATCCACCGGCGTATTTTTGTGCCTTGAGCGTGTTTACTTACCGGCATAGCGTAAACAAAGATGGCGACCAACAAAACAATAAGTGCGATCAAGATGAGAGCAATAATATACCACTTGTAATTCCTCCAAATAATGTAACGAATTGATTTCCATGGCGAGGTGAACCAGCGAAACGAGGTGGCAGGTCGGCTAAAGAAAACGACTGTGTTAAAACAGAATACTGAAATGGCAAAATAAACGAAGGTTTAAGGTCTCACTTGGGTTCTTCCAATGTTGGGTTCTGGTTTGGTTCACTTCTTCCTAAACCACAAGGCTTTGTGCAACTTTCATCCTCTGTTAACAATTCCATTGACATTTCAACTTTCCCCTGGTAAATGAAACATTTTTAGGTAGAGGAGGTAACAAGGTAGGGGCGACATAGGGAACAAGGAGAGAAGACAGGGAGGGATGAGGCAGGAGAATTTAGGGTGGCGGGGAAAGGAAGTATGGATATGGAAAGAGGATGGATAGAGAGGGATAAAAAGATAGACAGGGTAAGAAAGAAATATGGAGGATAGAAAGGGATAGTGAGGGATAGCGAGGAAAGAGATGGATAGAGATCAATAGGGAGTGTACTTCACTTACAGCAAGAATTCTTTGGTCGCCTTCTTCACCAACGACAGGCCACCATCCGTACATACGTTTTTGTTCAAAGAGGGACACGACTTCCACTTCACTGCTTAAAAACTTTGGATCATCGAGGTCTGGAAGTTGATCTAAGTTACAACGTTTTGCTTTCTTTGTGGGTTTTGGAAGACTGTTGAGATTAAGTTCGATTGCACCTTAGGAAAACAAAAAATATGCATGGAAAAATATTAAAAATATTTATGGAATGAAACGTAATATTTCGTAAAGTGAAATCCGTACTTTTAAATATAATTTCAAGGCACAAATATTTTTTAAATATTCAAGTGAATAAGGTGAGGATATTTTGATGATTTTTAACCCGCTCTAGATCAGGCGCGAGGAGGTCTTGTTCGGTACCCACTTCATGATCTGCCATGCTTAGCTTCACTTTTAGATTACGCAATGTCTAGAGCGCGCCTTCCACATATATAGAGTTCAGTGGTCCAAACAGGTTATGGAAATGGACAGATATTGGTGGGTAAAACAAAATCAACCAATTCAAACCGGTTACAATAAACTTCACCAGGAAAGAATTAGATTTTCAAAGATTGGAAAGTTTACCAAGAAAATCATCGGGTGAAAATGAATCATTGTCCCAGACTTGTACGACCAATGTTGGAGGAAGGCGTTCTTCTGTTGTATCCAAACTCCACAAATGAGTCTATGGAAAGAAATGAGGGAATTAGTGAAGGAATAAAGGGAGACAAGAAAAGAAGAGAAATGACATTGGAAGAAAAGAGCCGAGAAACCTTTTTCTTGACAACCATGATTTTCTCGGCGGCAAGATAACTGAAAGGAAAGACCATCCTCCAATTGAAGTTGCCTTCTCCGTCCAACGACCTATGATAAAACATATGAATTATGAAAATTATATCCATGCATAATACGGGATTTTTGTTGGGAAAAGGGCTTTAGAATGATACCTGTAATGTACATCTGTTTTTTGTTTATCGTCAACGCCAGCGATCCAACTACATAAGTTTGAAACAAAGAAGAAGTTTGCTCAATAAAGTTTGAATGCAGCTCTTCAAGCAGGGAAAGTAAAATATCGTTATGTCAACTAGGAAGAGTATCTAGTCTTGTTTATTTCGTGTCAGTTCTATCTACTTTGTGCCGTAAGAATTGTAGAATAGAAATTCATGAAAACTCTATTCATATTGAGGAAAATCCGATTACGTTACAAGAGGATTAATTTTGCCTGATTTTTTTCCTTATATAAATGCGTAATATAATAAAAATATTTTGATTGCCTAATAAAACGAGGCTCAAAGAGCAGCTATGTGTGTAGAATTATCTATCTTGGTGGAGGTATGCAAGTGGTTGTTTACCATTTCACATAAATATCACTCATTTCTTCACCAGTGATTGATGTCTCATCAAGAATCACGTCGCTTGTATTCCAGATAATTACACGAAGAACATAACTGCAAATAACGGAAAGTAATGTTTACGAACAAAGTATTGTTATAAATAAAACTAAATCTTTCACATACTTGCTCGGCTTGCGAGGACTAATGTTGGTTGGCGCTCCTGGAGTGCCCAGATGCTTTGGAAATATATCAACAAATAATTGAAGCCTGCCCTGAAAAAATAAACGTAAGAGTAAATCTCATTAAATACGTACTTTTGAAATGTAACACAGTGTTTTTACGCGGACATACATGTTGCCAAGAGTTTTTCCAATTTTTCCCCGATTACAAACTAAAAGTATAAAGCTAGAACCCTAAAACGACTTTTTCATACTTGTTCAATGTTTGGTTGGATGTGGTTGTATATTCGTCTTGTTTCAACATGTTCTGGGACGAGTTTGTTTAGTGAGTTTAGAACATGAAGAGCCAGTCTTTCTTTCGGTGACCCCATATGGGAATGAATAACAAGACCACGTTCTAAAGATATAAAAGTTTAAGAGAAGTGAACGACAAGCAAGGAAGCAAGGAAGCAAGGAAGCAAGGAAGCAAGGAAGCAAGGAAGCAAGGAAGCAAGGAAGCAAGGAAGCA
>JAOTOK010035768.1:0-10186 GCA_025770025.1 Virgularia gustaviana
TATTTACTGTGCAGCATTAACATTTTCTGGGCCCCTGGGCACTTGGTGACCATGGGCCCCTCTCGGGTCTGTAGCTAGGTCAGTATTACGCAATAAACGGGCGCCTGAGCGACTAGGGGAAATGGAGGGAAGCGTTAGCCTACACACGCAAAAATATCGCAGCACTAAACAGGTCTGTTGGTTCAACAGGTGCTGCATGAACAGTGCTGTTAACATATGCGTGAACAGGACTGTTGGTTCAACAGGCCTGTTCATAAATGTTGGGACCACGCAGTTCAGGCCTGTTTGTTCCACAGGCCTGTTCATCACTGTTGGAACATGATAAACTGTGCCTGTCTTAAACAGTGCTGTTTTTCAACAGGTCTGAACAGCCTTGAGGTGGACAGGTAAAATAGCACTGTTATCATACTTGTTCATAGCTGTTTTCAACAGGTCTGAACAGCTCTGACCCAGCCAGGTAAAACAGCACTGTTATCATACCTGTTCATAGCTGTTTTCAACAGGTCTAAACATGCAGCCTTGAGCTGGCCAGGTAAAACAGCACTGTTATCATACCTGTTCATAGCTGTTTTCAACAGGTCTAAACAGCCCTGAGATGGCTAGGTAAAACAGCACCGTTATCATAGCTGCATGTTCATAACTGTTTTGAACATGTCTGAACAGCCCTGAGCTGGCCAGGTAAAACAGCGCTGTTATCATACCTGTTGCACTTCCCTGTGCACCACGCGGTACTAGGAAGATTACTGTTGGAAGAACTATGTGACCTAGTGTGTGCGGCTATAGGGCTGTCGTGGTGACTAATGCCTCGGGCAGTGTTCATTAACCAAACACTATGCACGTACAATACTTAAAGACATCAGCGATCATTAACATAAAGAGAAATAAAGTATGCAGGAGGATATATGTATATAGAGAGGTATATATATATAGAGAGAGAGAGAAAGAAAAAAAACTATGGATAGATAGATTGTTCACTTATCGTCGGAGGCACTGAAAGAATTCGCGGACCAGGTCTTCGGCAGGGATTTCAGAACAGTCTTCAGTATCCGAGGAGTCGCTGTTCGAGGATTCGGCACCAGCGAGAAGGCTGACAAGGCCCGTGGTCGGGGACTGTGGCTGGGTGCGCTGCGACGGAATTCTGGTTTGCGTGGAAGCGTCGGCCTTTTGTGGTGGTTGAGGGGACGGTAGGAAAGCACGAGGCCGGTATGGCGCGGAAGGTCGCGAAGGAGGCGGACGACGGGGAAAAGGTGGACGATGTTGAGGCCGATAAGCCCGAGGGCGAGTAGCAGCGTCAGTAGCTGTTAATGGACCGGGACACTGGTGGCCGTGCCCGGGATGAACGAGGAGCGAATAACAGGAGGTGCACTCGTAGCACAATACCCAGTGGCGGCCGGGTGGGACGCCGTTCATGGGCCCAGACTTAGTTCGTCAACTTGGTGGTGGTGCTGTTGACCAGGTTCAGTGTGTGGTATTCATCAGCGCAGATCTCCACCAATGTAAAACAGGGGTTTAGCTTGTTGGTAAAGCACGTGCAACACGAGGTAGCTTTGGGATCTTTTAATGAACAACGCACAAAACTCTGTCGAAGTCTAAGTTACTGGTCCAGTTATTACTCGGCTACTACTCAACTACTACTGACTAACTTTAGCTACAGTTCGTCCTTTTATACAATTAGAGAAGGGTAAGAAATTAACATAATGTTCCATTGCTCCAAAGGTAGTTATTAGGCTGACCACGCCTAGGTTATCCATGATCCTTTGGGAGTAATATTGAGAGAGGTGGCGAGCTGTCACTTCGAAGGTTTAGACACTTGAAATCGTTTTCACGTCGAGGAAACACATCTTTCCAATACAGAACTTCATGTTGTTGTCGTTGTACGATAGTAATCATTGATAGGTATTTGCTAATTCACTTTGTTTGGAGAAGTGTTTGATATTGTAGCTGTTTTTATTGTTTGTAACTTTCGGTGGATAATTCGGTTTATTTACTCAACACTGTCACGCCCTTCTTCTTCGGTTCCACTTACGCCCAAGGCTCACTAGTTCTCATCACTCTGGAGGCGCCGGCCACGGTTGTGATCGCGTGATCTCCGGCCGTGAGAACTTCCCCTGTTGATGACGCAAATGCCAAACTTTTATCAATTGTTCGAGGGTATGACGCAGGTTTTCAAGTATATTGTCAATTTAGAAGTGATTGGCTAGCTAAATTACAGTTTGTTTGTTTGTTTATTGCGATAAATATTGGAGTGACTCTTACGTAGTATTTATTCAAGTTGACAGTTCCTTATTTTTATATTTTATATTATGAATAATGAATGTCCTTTATAACATTCCTCCCTTCTCAGATTCAGCTGTCCTCAGCTGAAAAAGAGGCGATAGGGAAGGAAGGTAATCATGGTAATGACAGTATGGAAATATTGAGGAGAGCGTTAAAGATCCGTAACCTACTTAACTAAATACAGTCGAATAAAACCCTTAGCACTGTCGTAGCTGTCACGCTGCTTGAGCCTACGGCAGGTACTGGGCAAGCCTAATGCTCCCAGGGGCTCCTACAATTGTTTACGAGGTATATTATGACATTGAATAATATATGCATATGTATTGACAGAATAAGGTAATATATATATATGTATTTGGTTAATGGCACGGTTAAGTGCACGAGTCTAAGACAAAATGCCCGTGTGTGAAGGCAGAGGCTATAAGGAGCTTGCCTTCCTAAACTGATGTCTGTGCCTGGGGTGGGGTTTGAAGGGCCGACGACGACGGACAACGGGGTAGACCACAGTTAGTGCAAGTGCGGTGTTCGTCGATGTGAAGAGAAGCGTCTGATTGTCCATGTGGGATCTCGTCGGTAGGTAAGGTGTTGGACGTTTGTAAACATGCACAAGTGTGTCGTAAGTATGTGTACCCACAAAAAAGTGCTAATAAAAACAAGGCGCCCCAAAGCAAGGATCCACTTAGACCGCCTAGGATGTTGTGAAAGAATGAGCCGAACCCGGTCGAGGCATGCTCAATGGCTTCGCCGGAGGACTTGATGATAGTGCCGGTAGCATTGCCAAAACTGGTAAGAACTTTTGCGTCAAGATCGCCGACGCCATTTAAACCGTCATGCAATGCGTGGCCGATTGCGCGAATGATATGACTGCCGCCTGTGCTCAAGCCTGCGAGAGTTGTGCCAATAATTTTACCGATACCGTGTGCAATATTGTTATCTGTGTCGTCATCGCGAATAGCATTTAGCTGTTGGATTGTATCCTGGCTCCGTGCTAAAATATCCAAGAGGGAAAATTCGTCTAAAGGTTCAGGCGCCTGTTGCAAAAGGGCTGTGTTTATGCCGCGCAATTTGATCACCGCAGTCGAATAGGAGGGCAATTGGGTTTGCAGGAAGTGATGAGGAGTAATCGTGCCGTTTTGATCAATAAGCCAAAGGTTACCGATAGCATCTTCTAAATATGTTTCAGCTGGGATCTGTGAGCAGGGAATTTTTGCGCTATGGGATTGTAAGCGGCGATCATTTACTTGGAGAAACTGTAGGGAATGGGAAATGGGCAAATAAACAGGGAAGTTTGAAAAACATGTGCCATTATAAGTGCGATTAAAGAAGATTTCGTAGGTAGTAACATTCGAACATTGTGCCATAGAATAAGCGTCCCCACGAGGGATGACGACATATCCCCGCGACGGGGCCAGAAATTCGGCGCTGCTATGCGGAAAGCGTTGGATTATCCAACGGTGAATACGGTGGAGATCCTGGCGTTGGCGACAGACACTTTCCCATGCAGAAATCATATTGCTGCGTTCGTGTTCGATAAGGGCCCCTAGCTGTGCACTAGCCAAACTGACACGTAAAAGGTGCTGACTGCGCACAGCAAAAGTCAGATATTTCGGGTCGAGTGCTCGGAGCAGCTGCGGGATGTTATGGGGTGAAGGCTTACTCGCGGTGACTTTAAAAATAATATAACCATTATCGAGAAAGTAGGCCGTGTTATTGCTATTTGTTGTTTGGATACCGCCACCTACGGACAGGGAAGGGACCAAGAGATAATTGTCCAATTTATGGACCCTATAAGTGCCGATAGAATGGTATATTCGGGAATCGTGGCCGACTGGTTGCCAGACGATTTGCGAATTGGGCAACTCGCGGGGGGTGCAGTGAAAATGTTTGTAATGACATTTCGTGCGGGTAAGATGTTGCTGTATAAGGTGTTCATCCCCTATTAAGCTGGCCTCGAAAGCCGTCATAATGAAATGTGGGTAGTCACGAGTTTGAGTTTTCATCCACTTGCACGAGTAATGGTCGTGTGGTATCGTGTGCCAGCTGCTGCCGGTTTTGCCTTTATGTAAACGACCATACGGAGTAATCTGTGTACGGGACAGCTTTAAGACAGTCTGTAGGGGACACGGGGAGCATTTTGCGGTGGTGATGGCGGGACGTAGAGCCAAAAAACGATTCTTTACAGACCAGGCGCATCCGAAAGGCCTGGCAATGGTAGATTAGCAAGCGAGACAGTTTTGGGGAATACTGCAAAACATTGCCAGTAAAATAATGGACTCGAGCTTGACTCAAATGCATCCGATGGGCACAATTGATACCGGTGGCTAGCTTATACACGTTAGTGTCATAGACATGTGTACAATCGTATAAGGGTCCGAGATTAGGAGGTGGATGGGCAGAACATGGCCGTAACAGAAACAGGAGTAGACATGTCATCAAAATAGATGGGGTGAGCTGCAAAGCAAGCTGTGCACTTTGCCATAGAGCGAAAATCAATTGCATCCAAACACAGCCGGGTGGGGACAGTGGGACCTTAGAGTCCGGTAGTTGCGTATGCTTGGGTGGGAGAGGTAGGGTAGATAAGGAGGCTATGGGAGGGGAAAGGGCGGGATCAACCATATCGGATTCATTAACCCAAGAATTGTCTTCAGGAGGAAACCCCGACCACTTAACGAGGTACTGAGTTTTTCCCCGTCTTTTGCGTGTAGCTAAAATTTCTTCGATAGCATAGACATCGTCAGTATCGGTTGACTGGGTTTCCATGGGCGCCGTCGTGGTTGTGTCATCGACCGGTAGGGGGTTGGGTAGGTGTTGTGTGTCGTCGAGTGGTACAATACTATCGTCAGGGTTTGCCTCAGGCGGGCAGTCCACTGAGGGAGTACTGGCAGTGAGACTGTCACTAGGTAGGTCAGCTTCAATTAAGCCCGGGGTGTCAGTGGTGTCGTCGATCGGTGGGGTAAGGGGCCTATCGTTTGGATCATAAAAGGGCTTGAGGCGATTAGCATGCACTGGCGCTGATATAAGGCGGTTAGCGGCATTTCGTAGCTTAAAATTGACGGGGGATAATTTCTGAACAATACGGAACGGTCCATGCCAATTATGGAGTAATTTACGGGATAACCCTTTACGAGTTTTAGGGGTAAAAACCCAGACACGCTGTCCAATTTCGTAGGGAGGAGCTACAGTGGATTGGTCATATCGAAGTTTCATAGTTTGTTGTGTGCGTTCTGTATTAAGTTTCGCGAGACGCTGTGCCTCTTCGAGTTGTGATACAATGCGTTTGCGATGGTCTTCGATACAGCCGGATAAATTGGTTGGTGGCAAAAGAGCAGTATCGATGGGTAAGGTGGGTTCACGACCGTACAATAGGTAAAATGGGGAGTCAAGTGTAGTGGCCGATGGCGATGTGCGGTAGGCAAATAATATAGACGGTAAAAAGGTATCCCAATCCTTTTGGTTGGTTTGCACATACATAGAAAGAGACTGCGCGATAAAACTATTAAAACGCTCAACGAGGCCGTCGGTCTGAGGGTGATATGCACTAGTGTTCACTTTTTTTGTGCCCAAGAGCTTACAAACTTCAAGGACAAGCTTAGACAAGAAATTACGACCGCGATCAGACAAAAGCGTTCGAGGGGCCCCATGGCGGCAAAGAATTTCGTTGACTAAAAGACGACCGATAACGGGAGCGTCTGTTGTGCGAACGGCAAAGGCTTCAGGCCAACGAGTAAGGTAGTCTGAAAAGACGACAACATACCGGTTTCCGGAATAAGACTCGGGAAATGGTCCTAAACAATCAACAGCGACACGATCGAATGCACCGTCCACTGGGATGGGCAAGAGAGGCGCTTTCTTACGATTGCGAGGCGTTTTGCGGGTCGAACAATCGGTGCAGGATCGGCACCAATGTTCAATGTCTTTGGACATGCCAGGCCAATAATAACGAGTGCGGATTTTATCATACGTTTTTTGAAAACCTAAATGTCCACCCGTGGGGTCATCATGTAAGGCAGTCAAAATATCAAATCGAAGCGCTTGAGGGACAGTCAGTTGGAATTTGGACTCATTGCGCGTACGAGGGCTAGGTGTATACCAATGGTGCAAAAGACCGTGTTTGTCGAGAAAATACTGATCGATGTGGAGCAATAAACGCCTAGCATCGGTATCATTCTTTGGTAGTGTTTTTGTTTCTAAGTAGGTTATAATAGCCGCCAATTCTAAATCCTTACGTTGGGTGTCACGTATGCGCGCATGTTCGCTGCTTAAGGCGTGGATGACAGGTGTAGGGGGTGTTGAGTAAGTTCGGCGGGAAAGTGCATCCGCGTTGCCGTTGACTCGCCCAGGGCGGTGTTTGATATCAAAGTCGAATTGCTGAATGAATAATGACCAGCGCGCAAGGCGGCCTGTGAGGTCTTTAATACCCATTAACCACTTAAGGGCCTGGTGATCAGTGTGGACAATAAAATGTGTGCCATGAAGGTATGGCTGGAATTTCTTAATGCCTTCGACAACAGCCAAGGCTTCACGCTCAGTAGCGGAATAATTTCGTTCGGCGGGTATCAAACTACGGCCCCCGTAAGCAATGACAACCTCGCGGTCGTTGTGAATTTGGCCTAGGGTCATGCCAAGCCCATCGAGGCTGGCGTCGACGAAAAGTTCGAATGGTTTGGTAAAATCGGGAAATGCGAGGATCGGGGCGCTAATAAGGGCCTTTTTGAGCGTATCAAAAGCAGTGTGGCAAGCTGGCGTCCACAAAAATTTCGTGTCTTTGCGGAGAAGGTTAGTGAGTGGCGAGGCCAATTTAGCAAAATTTTGGATAAAGCGGCGGTAATAATTGGCAAGTCCCAAAAAACTACGAATATCTTTGACGTTTTTAGGGGTAGGAAACTCCCTAACAGCGCTGATTTTGGCCGGGTCTGGTTTGATCCCTGCGCTCGAGACAATGTGCCCTAAATAAGTCACTTCAGATTCGGCAAAATGGCATTTTGAAGGTTTCAATTTAAGATTGGCTTGGCGAAGGCGATCAAACACAAGATCAAGATGCGAGAGATGTTCGTCAAACGTTTTAGAAAACACGATAATGTCATCAATGTAAATGAGGCAGATTTTCCAATTTAAGCCCTGTAAAACGCTTTCCATCAGGCGTTGGAAAGTGGATGGAGCATTGCACAAGCCAAACAGAAGTACTTTGAATTGGTATAGGCCGTCGTAAGTTATAAAGGCCGTGTGTTCCTTTGAATTCGCGTGCATTTCGACCTGCCAATAACCCGATTGTAAATCCATGGTAGAAAAATAGGACGTGTTACTGAGCATGTCCAAGGTTTCGTCAATGCGAGGGAGAGGATAACTATCTTTTTTTGTGACCGCGTTCAGTTTTCGGTAGTCAATGCAAAATCGCGTAGAACCATCTTTCTTTTTGACCAACACAACGGGAGAGGCCCAGGGGCTATTAGAAGGCTCGATAACATCGGCCTCAAGCATTTCGGCAATATGAGCGCTGATTGCGTCCCGCTGTGGCGGTGGGGCACGATATGGCCGTTGTCTAAGGGGTGTGTTGTTTTCGGTGGTGATGGTGTGTTGGACTATGGAGGTTCGACCGAGATCGTGGGTACCGTGAGAGAAAACATCAGCATTGTATTGCAAAAATGCGAGAAGTTGTGCGGATTGATCGGTTTTAAGGTCGTTAGAAAGGTTAAATTCGAAGTCATGATCAGAGCTTCCCGACGGCGGCATTTGGACGGGAGTCTGGGAAGGAGCTGAGAAAGAAACAATATCGGCTATGACGTCCGAATGAGGAGAAAAGGTACCCAGTTTAGTGAAACGATAAATTTTTATCGGCAAGTGAGAGGGGTTAATTATACGAAAGGGTACAAGGCCGGCTGGCGATACGGACACAAGAGCGGATGCACCGGTCAAACCATATCGCGTTGCCAAGGAATCGTTTGGGTGAACTAGCCCAGTAGTTTCGGCAAGATCATGTTGGCGAAATCCCGCGGGAATTATGCATTCGGTGCGCGGTTGTATAACAAAGGTATCGGCGGCATGGAGGAAAATGGGTTGTGGCGGTTCGAGCATTGGCTCGTCGTGAAATGGGAAGTCGGACATATCACTAGAGAATTGTGCCGGAACGGTGGGAACTGAAGTGCCGGAGACAGGCTGATTAAACGGAATCGAATTATTAGGGCCAATTTCTAACATACTGGTTTTAAAATTGATGATACAATTGTACGCTTCGAAGAAATCACGCCCTAAAATCACGGCATAGTTTAATTTCGGGACCAAGTAAGTAGCAACCGAATAAACGCAGTCGCCTAAATGGAATAAGAGAGTGTGCTGACCTTTGACCTGCACCACTTCGCCACTAGCTGTTTGAACAGAGGTATATTTGCCTGGCTGAAAAGCAGTACTTGGGGGCATGTGAGGAAGTTTATTCCAAAAGGCCGCATTAACGGCAGTGATCGCTGCGCCGGTATCAATGAGTATGGAAATGGGGACCCCGTTAACTAACCCATCGATAGTAACATAGTACGAGTCAAACAGAGTAGCAGGGTTAGCAACGTCCGCAGTACGACGATAAGCAAATCTAAAACAAGGCGAGGCGGCAGCTGAATGAGGAATAGATGGTTGGGTAGTGCCGAAAGATCGAATAGGGGGCGGCGGAGGGGCCCGAGGTGGTTGGGGTAACGCCGGAAAACGAGACGGGTTGGGCGAGTTAGAATACTGACCTTGGCGAGGCGGGAAGTTGTCTCTAGGCGGTCGATAGGGTGGGCGGCCGGAGGCATTGGGAAATGGCCGAAAATTATCACGCAGTGTGTTATTAGAATAGCACCGGCTTGTATAATGGCCGACACGACCACAGTTAGTGCAAATAGGACGTCCGTCAGTGGTGCGATTACTCCGAAAGTTAGGGTTGCTTGGACCGTAAGCGGGGCGTGAACGTTGCAGTGGTTGAGAGGGGCCGGCAGCGCCGAGTTGAGTTTGCAATTGTTGGATATCGTTTTTTAACGCGAGTAATTCGGTCCGGTTGATGTCAGATTGCGGTGACGGGGCCGCTGGCTGTGGAGGAGTAGAGCCGGCTTGTGCAGCGCTTAAGGCCTTAGAAAAAGTAGCGACGAGCAAATCGACAGCGTTGGTCGAAGCCTTCGGTTCATTCGAACGTAATGAGTGCTTAAGACGCGCGGCGCTAACTGCCTGCGTATATGTTTCAGGAAGCGTGAGAATAACATGCTCTTTAAGGTCGGGTTGAAGACCTTGTATAAAACATTGCATAGTTTCAGCGTCCGATAATTGTAATTTCTGAGCGCGCGCGTCGATATCGTCAATGTAGGTATCGAGACTTTCGTCTTTGGCCTGCTTACGTGCGTTCAACTCTTGCCGCCTAAGAAAGTTTTGGTGTGTGGACGTAAAACCGGTGCGCAGCGCCTCTTTTAAAGCGTCAAGGTTCGCGCGAATAGCATCTGGCTGTCTTTGACAAAAGCGCTTTGCGTTGCCACCGAGAAACATCATCAAACCCAAAAGTTGTTGGGCCTCTGTCCAACTGTTAAATTCAGCATAACGCTCAAATGTGTCAAGCCAATCATCCACATCATCCGTTCCGCAACCGCGAAATATACTCGGTTGAATGCCGGCCGTTCTAGGTGGTATCCGAGCTAATTGTTCGTCTTGGTTATGTAAATGTGCGTTCATGTTTTCGAGAAGTTCTGCCAAGGCAGCGGGGTCTTGGTTATTCATAGCGGGGTGTACGGGCCCCGGGGTTGTACAAGGAAAAACAGTTTCCTCAGATGATGAGAGAGACGAAGATGGGGTAGTGACAGAGGGAGACTCACCCGTAAACGTGCACTTCCCTGTGCACCACGCGGTACTAGGAAGATTACTGTTGGAAGAACTATGTGACCTAGTGTGTGCGGCTATA
>JAOTOK010035779.1:0-10183 GCA_025770025.1 Virgularia gustaviana
CCCGAACAATAACATAGATAATGAGCTCTATTGAATCGCTGCGAAGCTTCCAGACCATCTATTCTATTGACTATGGTCAAACATACTTCTACACATTGAAGTGTTTCGATTCATTTTGCAGGCCTCACAGCAAATCGTTGAACTTCAAGAAGCCGCACAAATCCGTGTTGGTTTACAGCCGCAAGCCATCGGGCGAAACAACAGTTTACATGATATGAAAGCTATCATTAAGACCTGGAAGTAAGTAAAACAGGTTAAATAATTACAGTCAATTTTCCAATTTTTCAACCCGTTTTTGTGTGACTTTTTCACATCTTTTGGTTGGAAGTAATATATCGTTGTCTGTTGTTCTATTATATGTTGTTCTATCTAATGTTTTCATTCTTTCATAGAAACCGTTTACCAATGATATCTGACAATTTGAGTCACTGGAGCGACATCTTTTTATGGCGACATCATCATTACGAAGCCATTATCAACGCCTACAATGCTCAACATGACCAAGTAAGCTACTGCTTGAATTTTTCACTATAGGTTTTTGTATACTTTGGGTCTCCATTTTGAACTATATGTCCATACATGCTTTTATTGAACCATAGACAAATCATTCGATGCTTGGTGTACACGCTTCAGCCTGGTCCATCATCCACTACGGGCAGGTTGCTAGGAAACAGTCCTTAACCGGCGTCTGTCTGGATTCATTGAGCAGGTACTGTGTATAAGATGGGAGTACTATATTGTACCATGTACAAGATGAGCGGCCGTTCTGTATCGAGATATACAGCACGGACGCAAATGTTGTAAATTACTTATCAAACGAACTTAATTATTAATCGTTCAAAAACATTACATTTGATAAATAAGTAGTAGAAGCTTTAGAAATTTGTGATTAAAGTTTATGCAAATGAAGACGATTATGTATCATGTATCTGACAGACTTCATTAAACATGTATTTTCTTTGTCTTTTTATTCTCTTGAATTATTAATGAGTTTGATGAAGAAAATTAAAATGTTGAGTTACAATTAAAACTAAGACCAAACATTATTTTTTTCCAGGATTCACACAATCCCCAGCGTTCCGATTGTCGATTGTTTTCAGAAAATACGACAACAAGTGAAGTGTTACCTTCAAATGGCCGGCACAATGAAAACGCAAGAGCTGCAAGAGGTATGATAAATAGAGCCGTTTACTGAGAGTACATATGGCACAAGATGATTTATTGCAGAATCATAAAGTTCAGGATGGTCGTGGTGTTGGATTATTTCTAAGGAAACATGTTGAATGCTGTTATTTCAGTATTTGAAAACGTGGTGCAAAGTGAAAAATTAGTCAATGCCCGAGAGCGAATTTGCAACAAAATGACGTCAAAATGACGACCTGGTCCAATTTTAGCCAGTGGACTAAAAATGCAGTTCATCACTGACGTCACTATTACAAATTCGTCTCCAGGCGTGACCATTTTTCACGTCGCAGATGCGTTTTCAAATTCTTCGAAAAAATATCCTTCTTCTTGAACAAAATGTTGACAATTCCACCGCCAGTTGTCAAATTGCCGTGTTTTTGAGATTACCGATTTTTAGATTTCTTACATGCTACCAATAGTTAACATACTGTTTCAATTGTTTGTGCAACTAATAATATATGTTTTTGTAGCTTATTTCACAAATAAGTGCAATTATAATATTCTTTTTTAGGGGCTTGAGGTGATTGAGAGCACAAACCTTAAATATTTCTCGAAGGAGATGACTGCAGAATTCTATGCTTTGAAAGGAACATTTTTGGCGCAAATTGGCAGGTATGGCTTGTTTGTGGTTAATCACAGTAGCGCCCGAGTTGTTTTGACTTCCTTCTTATTGTTTCTTCTTTCTAATCATCTTGGTCTTTATCTTGCATTCCTCAGGTCTGAAGACGCGAACAAAGCATTTTCTCAAGCGGTTCAAATGCATGATAGCCTCATCAAAGGATGGGCGTTGTGGGGTGATTACTTGGATAATATCTTTGTCGAAGAAAGGTATATGCTTTGTTACAATAACTTGGTTTTAGCCTTAGTATACAGCTCTATCCCAACAAACTAAACATGTGGTCGAAAACGGTTTCTGACCGCGAGCTCCCTCTCCTTATTCTGACACACTCTTGAATTAGGACATGCAAGCTTTAGCTATAAACTTGTGAAAGATAGTTGTAGCTCTCCCAGACCATTATTTAATATGTGCATGTTTGTGATCTGTATAGGACGATGTCATTGGGTGTCTATGCCATAATTTGCTACATGCATGCCTGTCGGAATCCAAACGAAGCAAAATGTCGCAAATACTTGGCCCGTACGATCTGGCTTCTTACGTTTGATGATGAAAAGGTAAAAGTTCTCTTCGAGCCTTATTTTAGTCACATGACGATACTGGATCTCATAGGACTGGATCAAAATTAACTGAATAGTCCAAGGACTGGATCAAAATTAATACAATAGTCCAAGGACTGAACTCAACTCAACTCAACTCAACTCAACTCAACTCAACTCAACTCAACTCAACTCAACTCAACTCAACTCAACTCAACTCAACTGAATCAATAATAATCTTTGTTTAATTCTGATAAAAAAATTGAAATCGTTGCTTTTCTGTCGTAGAGTTCTTTAGCAGATGCTTTGGATAAATATTGTGTTGGTGTTCCTCCTGTACATTGGTTGCCATGGTAATTGTTTGTAATAATTGTCATGTTTATAATAAAATGTTTATAATAATTTATGTAATAACTTTGTAATGATTACCATAAACATCAAAATTATACCAGACTTTTATTGTACAGCAGTTTATACAGAAATTGTTTTTAGGGTTCCACAACTTTTGACATGTTTAATTCGTAAAGAAGGTTCAAAGATTTCAAGTCTTCTCATGCAAATCGGACGTGTTCATGCCCAGGTACGCGTTGCATGAGCCATCATATGCTTTAATTAAGGAGAAGTGTTGCCAAGTTTCCGATGATAAATCTTCTATAATTGGCTTGGGTTAGACCATAGTCATTTGAGAGGTTTATATGCAAGCGTTTTGCACCTTCGTTATCACGTGTCTATTGTATTTTGCCGCCGTCAGCCAATGAGAACTTCGAACGTGGCTATTGTTCAATCCCACGGATGAGTGACGAAGGTCGGTTACTCTTATTGGATGTTTACGTAAATATACAATGGCACGTGATGACGAAGGTGCAGAGAATTGCGTAAACCTGAACAATAAGTTGCATAGATAATGAGTTATGTTGATTTGTTGTTAAGCTTCCAGACCACCTACTCTAGTGACTATAGACATACTAAAACAAAGTGATTGGTTGTCAATATTCAATAAAAAGAATGTTTAGTCGATACGATGAATTAGTTTATTTTTGATCATTTACTTTAGGCCGTGTACTTCCCAATACGAACATTGTATCTAACGTTGAAGCTTGAACACAGAGAAAAGCGTGAGTCAACATTTTCCTTTTCATTAACTACTTAATATCGGTCAGGTCTACATCTAGATGGTGATGAAACGCGACACCCCTTATATAGACCTAATCAAATTTGCAATTTTGTAATTGCAGGATCATACCTGCCACGGGGGTGCACACTTTTGGCACGTAACTCATGCATGTCGCCATGACTGTAGTGATGTAGCGGCCCTCTCCCCCCTGGTGGCGGGTGATATATTGTAGTAAATGCTCTTTCCTTCTCGTTCACATACACGTCAACTACCCATATATTGTCATCCTTACAGCGGGTGTCGGAACGCTAACGCGTAACATTGCATGTATTGCGCTATCCATTTGATATCCGTAATCCACACACACCCGCCCTACCTATGTTTTTCAATACCCCTGAAGAATTCCTACCTTACAGGTCACCCCTAAACAATTTCCTAAATACCTCTGAAGAGATTAATTGTTGTCCCTGAAGAAATTAACTTTTTTGACGGTACCCTCTGAAGAATTTCAAGGTTCGCGATAGGGGGTGTTACCGATATTAAACGGAATTGCCCATTATAAATAGGTGCATTAGTGTGAAAAAGAGAAGTGTATTTATTATAATCATGGGTTCTGGGAACATTTTCCAAGTTTCTATACATTAAGAATAATAACTAAAACTGCAGCAACTATTTATCTACAGATAAATTAGAATCAGGTGGTGGTTCGAAACCGTCCAGCAGACAAGGCTCAGTCACAACACCAACGACTCCCTCTGCACCAGCTACTCCATCTAGTACAACAAGCACAACATTCGATAGTCAAGACGAGAAAAGTGAACAGCCACAAGCGAAATCTGTCAACGACACTGCATCTTTGCCAGTTGCACAACAAAAAGCAGCTTTGGTGAGTTCTTGGTGCTCACATAGAAATAGCATACGTTATACACATAAGACGTCAACATACGCCGTACCAATGAAGCAAATTCTTGTATACAACACTTTCAAAGGATTCCTTAAGTCCAACTACAATACAATACAATACAATACAATACTAATATCATGTCAACCTCTATATGTTTACGTCAGTCTTTCACCAGCCTTCAAACAAACCAGTTTGTTGTTAGCTAAGTCTGTATTCTTCCTTCTGTCAGTTTGTTTGTCTGTTCGTCCGACAGTTATAAACCATTACTGGATTAGGTTTTTGTAATTGCGGAATTATCAATCGACGAGCCGAAGGAGAGGCTGGTAATATTTACCGGGACCATGCAGTAGTAAATATTTGTAGTAAATAGTTTTTCTATAAGTTTTTTTTACTTACTCCATATTTTTGTACATGTTGTTATCTTTGAAACCACCCTTGTTAATTTTCGAAGTTTCAAATATGAACCGTTACAATACAAACTTGAGAACCTAAAAATATAAACTACATGAACAAACATCCTTATTACTTGCCAAAATGTGGTTCTTTTCAATAACAATAACTATATAGTGTGACAAAATCCAATAAAAACTTGGACGGCATTAATCACTTCTATTAATATTTTGTTTTATAATAGTCCTTAGCTGGGGCTGCCAACTCACCTGTATCGGATGGAAATGCTGGCACAGCGACGCGCACTACACCACTAACGCCTAAACCGGTTGAAAATACACCGACAACTAGTACAACCACAACCAACACCTCGACAACTCAAGGTATTATACATTATTTCTCGTCATATTAATTTTTCGAAAATAACAGTCAACACTGCTTCGGTTCAAAACATTTTAAATTTAAGTTATATGAAGTAGGAGATTCGGAGTTCTGTATGTTCGTAAGAACAAAAAATCATTGAACCAATCAGATGTTAGAATTAGGAAAATGATAACGATGTTCGATGTGAAGAGACTAGTATACTCGTTATTTTATTAAATTGTAAGCATCTGTACTCTTTAAATATGAACGTTTTTAACCCTTCATTTGGCTATTTTCCTGACGAGTAAAATCGTATGACGCGTTGCCATTTCGCAAACGTGCCAACAGTTCATTGGGAAGTTAACTGGAGAAATTACGTTGTATTCAAAACAAACCAACTGTATAGCTTTTCTACGGATAATTTATAGGTAATTTTGAGGATGTTAATGTGTGTTAATTGCGGCCATTTTCTGAAAAAAATATCTGTTGCATTGAACTGCTATCCTTTAAATACAACTGCCATTTACTGAGCATGCGCATTTTACAGATTAGTGTGTCAGTGATAAAATTTGTTTCTGTTGTAGGATCTCTAAGTTCTAGTCAAGGTAGCAGCAGTGGAGAACCTGGCTCTATGCGTGTTACTCCTTCCATGTGGTTGTGCAGTCGTATTATGCATGCATTAAGGGAGTTGCAACCAACCCTCCTGGCTGCCCTCGAAGGAATTGTTGATCAGGTATCTATGTCAACCTCTTTCAACCTTGGCAGAGCTTTTTACTACCGGGACGGTGTTTCACAAATCCAGTACTATTTGAAGTGATTTTGCCCAGCGTAGTGTAAAATTCTAAAGCTAAGCTAAGCTAAGCTGAAGTTAAGCTAAGATAAGCTAGTAAGCTGAACTAACCTGAGCTAAGCTAAGGTAAATTACCCATATATATAGTCCCTCAGTTTCTACTAAAATAAATCCCTCTAAACCTGCGGTGAGGGAAGGGCACTCTATTGTTACCACAATCACATTAGAAGCGCTCTTTCCTCAGACATGTGACTGAGGTAATATTTTTAGTCAGATAACTAAAAGGGCAGGGTGCCAGATTATAGTCGCCAAAAGCGCGAGAACATACCAAGATACCAGCAACGCCTCACTTATGACCATGTATGTTAAAATGGTGATTACTTTTGGTACCCCACGATGCAAAAATTCAAAGAATAGTGGATTAACTACAGCATAATCTGAAAAACAACTTTATTTACTCTTTGCGACAAAATCATGGTATTCTAACTCTTGGTTTGACATTTTTTTCTTGAAGATGGTATGGTTCCGCGAATGTTGGCATGAAGAAGTGCTTCGACAATTACGTCAAGTTCTCAGTAAATGTTATCAAGTGGCTTTTGAAACAAGAACTGATGGTACGTTTTGTTGTTAATTTTGTTTTATTCCAGTCTGAATTCGTGACTAATTAATATTTTGTTCTTACAGTTTCCAACGCTAAAATAACACCACATACGATGAGTTTTGTGAAGAAACTAGTGAGCACTTTCGGTGTTGGGTTTGAGTTCTCCACCTCAGTCCCACATACGTTTGCATCTGCGGCGTCAGAATCTCTAGCTCGACGAGCTCATGCAACTGCACAGGATCCAATGTTTCTGAAAATGAAGGAGCAGTTCAGTGCTGATTTTGATTTCAGGTAAAATTTCAGTAAAGTACGAAAAAGTGTAACAAAGAATATAGGGAGCAAACCATGCAAGGATAAAAGAAAAGCGTAGACTGTATAATTCCTTTTTTAATCTTGGTTATGTAATTTGATTTTCCTAGCACATCTGGCTCAATGGGATTGCATAATTTGATTGCAAAACTGAAGAAATGGATAAAGATTTTAGAAGCAAAAACAAAATTATTGTCTAGGTATGATTTTTTAAAAATCTCATTGTGATTGTCATGCACATACGACGGAGTTGTGGATGAGAGACAGATGGTTGCTTTTAAACTATAATATAATTTCCATTTGTTTTTATAGCTCATTTCTCCTAGAAGAAAGATGTCGTTATCTTAGTGTTTTTTCAATTGCAACAGCTGATGTTGAACTACCTGGTGAATTTCTTTTACCCAAGCCAAACATGGTAGGCATGTAATACTAACTCAAAAGGACAAATTAGTTAAGTTAAAATGTGGTGAAGTGCCAAATTTATCGTTGTATGTTGCTGACTTTGCCAGGCAAAGCCCTTAATTAGTTGGTCAAAACGAAGGCCTTGTAGCATTTGTTTTTATAAGGGCTTTCACTCGAAGCCCCAAAATCTCAATTTTTTATTTAATTCATCCTCAATTTTAAAGTGCTTATGAAGCGAAAATTATTTTCGACGCATATGAAAGAGCTTTTCAAATAATGTGGGATAAAATTTACACCTTAGCTTTGTGATATTTTTATCTACTTTGCGAGATATTTTGACTTAAAGATTATGCAAATGAAGAAATCTTTGGTCCTCGTTTTTCTAATTTACATTGAAAATCGGGCTTATTGCATTCCATATCAAACTGAAACACTTTAAATATAATTAATCTGTATACATAGGGTCAAATGATTACAGGTGATTTTGTTCAATAACCTGAAAAATAAGCCCAATTTTCGAATGTGTAAATTTGAAAAATGAGGACAAAAAACTAAAGTACTGATATATTAGTAGTACTAATACTGCTTTGGTGTTATTTGTACATTATAGCATAGTCATTATTACATCCGCATCGCTCAATTCATGCCCCATGTTGAACTGGTTCAGAGACATAACATGTCTGCTCGACGGTTGTTTATACGTGCGAACAACGGAAAGGTAAGCGAGGACATTTTAGCCACAGAATAATGGGAAAATCTCTAAATGTAAATGATTTTATAGTCCACGAAACATTTATAAATCAAACAAAACGAGTTTGCTCATTTTTTGAATATTATTCTTTTTATCAGTAATCACTGCTGGACTTGCAATTGTCTACTTGTCTACTTAACAATTACTCGTTAAAGTTTTTGCAAAGATTATCAAAATTACACGAAATTAATACTGAATCCAACACTAGCGATGCATGTTGTTTTTTCTCCAAAATTATGTTAATTATATATACATGAAAACATGCAAAATTCGTAAAGGCCCATTTACACTATACGATTTGTCTTATACGATTGTCGTTTTGGTGTATGTGTTTATGTGCTTTAGTTACGTCCTATACAGTTTTAGAGTGCCTGAACGCCTACGTAACAGGACAGCGAAGACTGTAAGACTTGATTACATACACCAAAATGACAATCGTACAAGCCTCGTGTAGTTTAAATGGGCCTTAAGAGCTCAATGGACAATTTGCATTACTGCAAAGCATCATGGAAGAAATGGTAACCTGTCTTTCGAGACTCATGTTGCCATTTTCCTATGATGTTTTGGAGTAATACAAATTGCCATTGACACATTGAAAACTTCGTGTTCTCACTTTGAGCGCACAACAGTACTCACACACAAGTTCGACCTGTCCAGAAGTCATTTCAGAAATAAAAAGTCACCTAATCAACCCATTTTGGACCAACATCACTTTTTCCCAATATCACATTCACTGCAAGTGTAACCAATTAAAATGCTAGAGTTGCCGTGAAAATGCACTGCATGTCCGGTTTTGGCATTGTCTTCCAAAAATTGTGTGGCTTCCAGCCAAAAGGAATTAAGACATTTTTCCATCGATATCATTAAGAAGATGATCGCTGCAATAAAACCGTTTTTAGTTACTGATTTATATGCCAAATTATATGCTTTATCTTTAAACCGATAGCTATAATGAGTTAATTTGTATTCTTACAGTTCAAATATTTTTCATTTGTTTAGATTTATCCCTATTTGGTTGTAAATGATGCTTGTTTATCTGACTCGCGTCGTGAAGAGAGAGTCCTCCAACTTCTTCGTATACTTAATTTATATTTCGAGAAACGAAAGGTATTTACTCCATCTAACCAATCCGCTAGTCAGCGCTATTTTAAAAAATCTCGATATAATTTTAACACTCCCGGGGCAAGTTAGAAACGCCTTGCTTTTTATCTGCCGCTTCTTGAGACTACGAATAACCGTTGGCTGGAAAAATTAATTGCTCCGGCTAAATTAACTGTAAAATAACGAACGTCAGGTAAAGCCTTTACTAATTAGCCTTTCTCACGACGCCATTTTTGGGTACTTTCGATTTTTCCAAGACGAATGTAAAACATGATATCAATGTGAAAAGTAATTTTTTAGAATAAACTAAGGTATCTAAAACTAAGTTTACATTAAAAATATAAAGAGTCTCCTTTATGTGGCCTCACGCTAACATGTTTTGAAAAAGTACCCCAAAAATGGCGGCCATATTCGTTATCGTGAGAAAGGCTAATTGCAAATAACTGTATAAAGTAGAATTTTTAATACTTAATGCAATGTATAATAAAAATATTTGTAAATTTTGTTATTTTCAACATCTGAGCAGATCTGTCCATGGATTTGGAAATATAATTGGACACGACAGTTACATTACTCTGACAACTTTAGTAAAATGTTATATAGACCATAATACCTCAATCTCCCTTGTATTACTTTATATTGATTTATTCAATTTTGTCTTGTAACTGAGAAGTCTTACAAGATTTTCAATTCAATGCCTTAATTTTAAATTTAAATTAAGCATTTTTTTTCTCTTGTCTTGAAAGGAGTCCAGCAGAAGACATTTGTTGTTTACGGTACCCCGAGTAGTTGCTGTTTCGCCACAAATGCGTTTGATTGAAGTAAGTGCCGCTCTTCGTTATGGGGTGCTACCCATATATTCCTACATATTCACGCACATTAATTATTATTTACTACATATCTATGTATGTCGGTTCATTAACTATATGTACTCTCATTCACAGGATACCCCTTCTGCAGTTACATTAAAAGATGTCATGAAGAAGGTTCGTATTTCCCGTTTTGAGAGAGAATATAATGCGAATATAACCTAGCACAACACAACGCAACACAACACAACACAACACAACACAACACAACACAACACAACACAACACAACACAACACAACACAACACA
>JAOTOK010035801.1:0-10183 GCA_025770025.1 Virgularia gustaviana
ACTTCTATTTTATTATGAAAATAATATATGAAAATGTAGAAAAAGTACAATGACCACACCCACGTTGTCGGATAATTCGTTGTGACCACGCCCATTTTGTCGGAAAATTTTGTCCTCGCCCCCCCCCTGCCGAAAAGCCCTTGCGCGACGGCCCTGCACCAGTGCCCTGCACGCATAACGCAGATCGACAAGGCTTATTTCATTACGGAAAATAAAAAAAAATAATTCAAAAATGGAGCAACAAGTATTCCTCTAGGAGTTTCACTGAGTTCATGGTTTGAGAAAAAGCGCAGGGAGGTGCCCCGTATCGTTGAAGTGTTTCTTTTCAGGGACAAGACTCCCAAATGCTCTAACATCAGTGTATGGATGTGGGACCGTGCCGTTTAAGCCCACATACAATCACAATGCCTCGCATTATACGTAAAGTTTTAAAATACGCAAGAGCTCAGAGATTCGTGAAATCCCTCTTTGAAGGGAAAGGCATCAGAATATCGTGTGCCGTGCGGAAAAAATATGAAGTGACAAGGCATGTGGGGAGATTTTAAAAATTACCATACACCGTAAGCGTGCTCATGAACGGTTTACATCAATTAGCCTTTCTCACGATGACGAATATGGCCGCCATTTTTGGGGTATTTTTTCACAACATGTACGCGTAAGGCCACATAAAGGGGACTCTTTATATTTTTAATGTAAACTTAGTTTTACTTTTAGATACCTTAGTTTATTCTGGAAAATTGATTTTGACATTGATATCATATCTAAAACTAAATTTACGCTAACATGTGCTCTTACGCTAACATGTTTTGAAAAAGTACCCCAAAAATGGCGGCCATATTCGTCATCGTGATCGAAAAAGGTTAATTGATTGAATTGATCAAAATTATCAATTGGTCCGTGGGCACGGACACCCGTAGCTCAATTCAGTGAATAGCAGATATGGTATTGTTACCACAAATACATGCACTAAAAGTAGTGACTATATGGAGCACTTTGTATTTGATGTTCAAATATTCAGATGCAACGACAAATACAATGAATCTATCCAATACAATGAACATCAAATACAATCAACATCAAAATATGTTATCAACATCAAATGTAATCAACATTAAACATGCAATCAACATCAAATGCAATCAACCTCAAATACAATCAACATCGAAATGCAATCAACATCAATTGGAATCAACATCCTCAAATACAATCAACATCGAATGCAAATATGTAATCGACGTCAAAATGTAATTAAATGCAACCAACATCAAATGCAATCAACATCAAATGTAATCAACATCAAATGCAATCAACATCACATGCAATCAACATTAAATTCAATCAACATCAAATGCAATCAACATCAAATGTAATTAACATTAAATGCAATCAACATCAAAATACAATTAACATCAAATGCAATCAACATCAAATGCAATCAACACCAAATGTAATCAACATCAAAGGCAACCAACATCAAATGTAATCAACATCAAAGGCAATCAACATCAAATGCAATCAACATCAAATGCAATCAACATCAAATGTAATCAACATCAAAGGCAACCAACATTAAATGCAGTCAACATTAAATGCAATCAACGTCAAATGCAATCAACATCAAATGTAATTAACATTAAATGCAATCAACATCAAATGCAACCAACATCAAATGCAATCAACAACAAATATCACTTGGTTTATCAACTAAACAATGAACCGAAATCAAATATCAAATGCAATGAACATCATCAGATCAATATGACAATGAATAGTAGTGAACATCATATGACATATTTTGATATCGTCTACTAATTAATTGCATTCGTATACTTTCAGACTTTCTTTACCGCCACAATCCAAAATGCTTACGTGTTAAAACCGCAAGGTTTTTTCCAAAAATATTCGGAAAGTAATTTCAAGTCAAGCTTAGGGAACTATAAATTTAAGGTAAGGACCAAATTATAATTAACTGGTATTATTTGTAACCATTTGATTTATGTTTCAATTACTTTATTGATTGATAAAATCTAATGGATTTTTGTTGTACCTAATAAAGGTGGTGATTCTCAATGATGTTGTTAACTTGTATGACTATGTTGATAAAGCTCAATTAACAAGTTGTTTTGGTGGAACACTAGAATATGCTCACAATGAATGGGTGCAACATAGGACAGTAAGTTATCATCAAACATAACAATGACTGTATGCAAATTAAGGGATGTAAACATTGATTATAGCTACATCGATAACGTCATCTGGACTTTGAGCCTTATCTAAAGCCCAGCGATATACAACGAAATACTTCACTAAATAACTCCGTATACTTCTTCAGGCGATTGACAGATTTGGCGAAACGTGTCGCTCCATCGCGTCAAGACTTGTTACTCTGAAACAGATTTTTGATAAAACCGAACTGTCTAATTCCGATACTGTGGAAACCCAACACGTTCTTGATGTACATGGTCAGATGTGGTTTGACGTTAGAGACGATATCAGTAATGCACAACTCACCGGCAACACCCAATTAAAATGTATCGAAGTAAGTTGTAATGTTTTTTTGTATAGTACCGAGTTGTGGGGAAATGGTGCATACTTAATTGGGAGTATTATTTGGGTTTATGCATGCAACGGGAATTTTAAAATACACGAAAGACCTGTCCCGAAAGTTGTTTCAAGTTATTAAACTCTATATAAAGCATAACTCTTAAAACATGCGTGGTCTTATTTTTATTAATTTCTTATACAAAGGATGACTTGACGGTTACAGACGGCTCTTCTCCGCATCAACTATTACAAAGTAGCGTGCAAGATCTTCACTTTCTCGTTGAGCATTTGGCTTTGGTCAGAGACAAGTTTGAACGAATTTGGGAGAAGCATCAAACTCGTGTTTTGCAGTCCATACAGTTTTCCTTCTTCGAGCGAGAATTAAATGAGGCAAGTTCGCGGCTTTAACTTTGTAAAGCTTACTCCATTATCTAATCAATATTGTCAATTTCTAACTTGCATTTTGCAATTAATTTAGGCTATTCCAATTTTATATTCGCACTCGCCTATCGAGGATGTATGTTTTTCAACGTCCCTGTCCTTGTAGATCACCCCTGAAGAATTTCTGTCATATTAGTGCACTAGTAAATATACCCCTGCAAAAATCTGTCGTTACCCCGGACGAAATTCTGCGTTTGCACTTCACTGAAAATATATTTTTTTAGCGTAGATTAAAACACAAACACAACTGCAGTTAAAAGCAAATCGAAAGTAAGCAACCTTCTGAATTGCATCTCTGCGTTGGTCTCCCCGTTTTCCTGGCCTGGAGTTTCACCACTAATGAAATCTTTCAATAATGCAAAGACTAAACCGCAACTTATGCATTTGTTATTTACAATTTTCTTCAGGTCAAAAAACAGTTTTCGATATTACACACCAAACTATCGAACATGACCGAGTTGGGGGATTCGGAAACGGCTGCCAAGAAGCTGAAGCACGATGTTGAACAGTTTGTTTTAGAAACTGAGGTATGTTTTATGTTTTGTTTTGTTTTGTTTTACATTCTTTAACAAACCTATGCATGGAAATCCTATTCAATTTACATTCTCAGAATTTGAAAAACATTTTTGCGGTCTGTGACATGTCTATTATATGTAAACATCTTTGTTAACTTTCGAACCAGTAATGATCTTTACTGAATATATCTAAATATTATAATCTTTTGACTTTTTTGCATCATACATGTTTGGCACGGGCGGTCTGAAAGTTACTGAGGTTTTTCATCTTCCGAAGGTACATTCTCTAGGGTTGCATAATAATATAATAGTCTGGATAAAAATTCACATTATCCAAGCCATGTGTCCATATATGGATTGAGAAAATTCTATGTGCTTACTTTTGTACTTATCTCGTTCATTTGACTATGAATAGCATTACATATGTTGCCATGGCTCCATGACGTGTATTTATTTGTAAAGTTCGTGTCACACAGTGATATTTGTTCATGCAACACTGATCTCAATACATGTTAAGAGGTAAAAAATCACTGATGTACAACGCCGTGTATTATCTATGTGGGATTTTGTTGGTTGAACATCACTTAGAACCAGTGTTGTTGGACAAGTTGCATTAGAAAATTCCACCGTGTAAACGACCTTAATGATTTTTAGTCAAATGCACCTTTCTGAACGTTTGGATGCATGTTAACTCATTAAAGCGTAATTATATATTCTGTTAATTGACGATAAAAATCTTTTGGCGTTAGCCAGAGTAAAATATGAGTAGGCGCTCCTCCAAGGCTTAAATACAAAGCAAATTAAATATAACTGAAGAATTAGCAACGAAATAAATTAAACACAGATGAAAGTTAACGTGCTGTCCGCCATCTTGGATATTCACGGATATGCTGAAACGTCACAAAACAAACGGTCACGCGACATTATTATTCTTGAAAGTACATATTTTATCACAAAGGGACTTTATTACGTTGTTACGTTAATTATACAATGAGCTGAAATCCAAATGGCGGATAATGACAGACACCATTGTAGGCCTACTTTGTATCAAAATATCTCAAGAACCAGACAATCTTCAAGGGGACCATGAAGGACAGTTATGATATGGGCAGTTTTGGAAGATTGTTCCAACAAGGCAATAAACATTTTTGTTGCCAATGATTCGCTTTAAAAATGTAGTTTTTTAGGATACATGGATATTCTGAGTTCAAACTTGAACGAAAGAAAACGTGGCACCAAAACACCACGATTTCTAATATAGACTTTTCAAACGTCGGTTAAGACTTTTACTGAGCAGCATCTAAGAACCGTTTGCTTGTAATTTTAAACGCTTGAATCTATTTCTTGCTACTTAAACTTATCGTAGTAGTGTATATGATTTGACCGTTTTGCGTGATGCCGTGGTTACTATTTGTTCAAGTAAATTATGCGTAACTATGGAAGGAGCTTTTTGTTATTTATCCTCTTAAAGCACAAGGAATGTTTGTGAAAAACGTAATCGGATGCCGCGTGGGAAAGTCAATAAGTTTGGTTGGAAATTGGAATTCCTTCAAATAAAGTTTTAATATAGCTTGGACGAACTATTGATTATAGCACAACCAATAGTCCTGGATTTGATTGAATGCAAAGCATACAATGCATGCTAACGAGGCGGGAATGTATATTGGTAAATGGTATACCCTTTTATTAGCAGCTACTAAATTTAAGAAATATCTTAGGGTTATTAAAAACTTATTCAATTATTATTTAACCGAATGAAACAACTTGGCCAAATTATATACTAAGCCTAATCTCCACAAAATGCAGGGAATGTAAAAGTTCAAGAATCTTGAGTGACAACTTTATTTGATTACCTTAAAAACGTTTATATTTGAAATATTTATTTCACATGCAAGACAAATCAAATGATCGCTATATAGGGAACATTGCTTAAGATATGTATAGAACATGTGATATTAAACGACACCTAGATTTATTCATAAACACGTTTATAGAACAAAAATAAATATTTGTGGCGTTAAGTGGCGGTATACTGAAATACTAAAAAATTGGCGGTTTCATGTTATTGAAATTTATTCGTGAAATTCAGGAGCCTTTAACGAAGCTTGTTGACTTACAAGAAAGGGGAGATGGAATGATCAAGAACAATCACTACTGCTCGAGCTCAATCCAAGTGAAATGTTGTGAGATGGAAAGCCTAAAGGAAGAACTGGATGGAAAAGTTAACGAAAGAAAAAGTAATCTGGATAAATCAGCTGAAGTTCATCAATGTCTAGATCAGGTTGGTGTAATTATGGTTGTAATTGTAATGTTGTCTTATCGTTCTAACGAAATGTTTCAAGTTACTTTGCATTATGAGAACAACGGTTCGTCATTGCAACTTTTACCTCTTCTCTATAGCCATTGGCCACCTATATTATAATTTCTTAAGCGGTTGAGCATAACTGCAAGGATCTAGGAAAATACCCGACCACAATATGAAATCCGATGCTTAGTTCATTGGTAATTACCACTGATATTTGGATACTTCATATAGTGCTAACCGAATGCAATACGTTGTCAAGTAGACCTGCATCAGGTTGCCTTGCTTTACAATTAGCAAACTTTGATTTCTGCAACTTTAATATTATGGTATAGCTATCATATATTTAAGAACTTAGTTATGATTATAAAACAAAGGAGAGGGGAAATGAAAGTTGTCAAATATTTAAGACACTAAATTTGTAATCGTGATGATATCTCTTTAAAATTAGCACAATGGGGGGAATTGTGTATTGTTCGTGTAATAATGTCAACATAATTATTATAGGAAACAGTTATCGAAACTGCATTGTAAACATGCTCACCGCATGTTGTAATAAATTTTAATGACATTGACCACAACACACATAATGGGTAAATTATCAAAGATGCTCTTGCCTTAAAAGTTGACAAAGCAGATAGAATGTCTTTGAACATAGAAAACGATTACATGTAGAAAGAAGAAACTATTGCATCGGAAGCCATTTTGGACCACAATTTGGCTTTCTCTCGGTCTTCAATATGTTTTCTCTCAGCTCAACTTCCAAAAGCCAGGCAAACGTTACATGCTACCCTTTAAATACCAACCCTATGACTGTTGCAGTTCGTAAAACATGGATACACTTTTTTAAGTATTTGGAACCCACGAAAAAATATCACAACAGTAAGGAGATATGCTCTTTATTGTAGGACGTGGAGATTCATGCACATAGAGATTAGAAATAACATTGGAGGCGGCATCCTATTACTGACATCAGTCAAAAAATGGTAACGCGTTTATTGGGGGGCAAATTGAAGTCCCGGATGTTGAAACACAGGATACTCGTTCGCCCGGTACATGAAATGTTGTTATGGCTGCCCTTTTGGCTGAATGCATTTTGGCCATGCAGTTTTCTTTGCAGATTAGATTTGTAGAACCACTGAACAAGCTAGAACCTAGCTAAAACTCTGAACACACGTCCTCTATACTAGTAGCATAAATATCGCTCATCTATCATGTTGACAAGCCAATGATCAGATCAAACCAGTGGTCTAACGGTTAAAGGTGCCTTGTTTTTCGGCATCATTTCCCTAACCCAAATCCTCACGCTAAATCTTTTCCTAATGTTAACACTATGACGTCATTTAAATGTATATACATCCAATAATTAATTATAATTACTATTTTTATTAATTAATATAATTTATATAAAAGTCAACCAAAGAAATCGTATTGACATTATTCTGGTATAATATTTTGTACAAAATTAATGTTTAAAATGTTCCATTGTTTACCCTAAATTAGGTCAATGTTTGGTGTCAAACTGGTGTGGATATTCTAGCATCGCAACCTCTTGATCGATTTCAGTCTGCTGAAGGAGCGGAAAAAGCTTTGAAGGAAATCGACGAGTTTCTTAAGAAACCTCAGGGAGTGAATCTTGGCAAGATCAACAGAATGGAAAAGACTGGTAAAGAACTAAAAGATGAACATTTGTTGGGGCAAGTGAGAAAAGCTTTGAAAAGAATCAGTGAAGTGACTGAGATGATGAGCAACAGAGAAGCCAGGTGAGCTCTGCGTTGCCCGACTAGCATTTTGCTAAATAATCTGATTATTGATCGTTGTGACAGTAGAAAACAAAATAAATACTGTATGGGTTTGTCCGTCATGATATTCCTATTATTGCACTTGCGTGGGGTGCCCGACTTTCAATACATGCAACAACCACCTACAACTAGCATTTTTATAATGCTAGTCTTTCGGCATTCCATGGGCAAGCATATAGAAAATCATGCACAGAAGTCCATGCAAGGTTGTCAACCATCACACTATCTGTTTTTCTTACTCTATATGTGATTGTCATTACTTATATTTGATGTAGTTTTAAGAAGCTGGTAACAAAGAGACCGGTTCAACCGGTTGCTCCTGTTTCTCCTCAAAGTCCATCAGTGGAGAATCAAAGGAAGAAAAAGGACGGGGTCTCCCCGTTGGGTGGATTGCACCTGAAGAAAGGTTTGTTTACAACTAATACAAGTTGTTTTCGACACATCTTATACGCGTGTATAGGTAGACTGTTGCACGTTAGTCAATCACAAAATTATTTTGAAATAGTAATGAATGAATCGAAGTATTTTTTAAGCCATGAACATATTTATCAACAGACGTTTATGACTTTACAAGATTAATTGTTCTGCTCATAACAATGAGGTCTCCGAGATTTAAATATTGCCCACTCTTTCAACCTTGTATGCTTATTATTTTTATTTACTATCCTGAACTTCTTGTTTATATTGATTTATACTAGATTGGCTTGTGTACTATATTGTTGTTATGCAACTAACTATAACAGTTCGAAATATAGACAAAGTGTTTTACGTTACAGACTACTGTACTTTCGATATAAAAGCGTCGATAAAACTTTTAAAATTAAAAAGGATTTCACCATGTCTACTACATAATGTATGAAAACACCGAAATTTAAAATACTATCCATTTTTCCGTTAGAACCATTTCCGTATTGTTGCATCTATTTTAGTATTCTATATTTGAGATTTCAATCTATAGATGCGCAGTATAGCCACACGTAAGCATCACTGTATTATAGCTACCTGCGCAGTTGTTTCAATTCTATGTGGCGTATTTCGCAGAAATACGATTTGTCTTCACATGCAGATAGAAATGAAATGCTTTTGGAGGTGCAACATTATGCTTAGGACTCTTGTTGGGGGACCTTACAAAATTATAAGTCACTCAAACATACACCTCTTGTTGCTTTAGATAACAAAAACAGCAAAAATCACAGTCCAAACCCATCACGTCGCCCTATATCGATTGTCATAACCCCAGAGACTGGTAACCAGCGGTTATCAATCAGTTCGCCTAGCTTGCCTGGTGACCGACCAAAGTCACCCTCAACAAGCAGCAGTCCACGAAATTCAAATAACATTGATATTGAAGATGACACCGCTGTGCTCAAGAGGCGGACACAGGTCATGAACGAGCTCATTGATACAGAACGAGTGTATGTGTATGACCTGCAGTGTGTTGTCGATGGTTATATGAAGGAATATCAAGATGGCAGCCCCAATCTTCCTCGCGAACTAAGTGGTAAAAAGTCTATTATATTTGGTAACATTGATGAAATTTACCTGTTTCACAGAGATGTGTTTCTCCGTGAGCTGGAGATGTGTATGGAGCAACCGTTACTCATCGGAGAAGTGTTTATAGCTAAAGAGAACGAATTTCAAATGTATGCCTCGTATTGTAAGAACAAACCTAGTTCAGAGGCTCTAAGGAAGGAGTGTGCTGATGTGCCTTTCTTTCAAGAATGTCAGAAACAACTTGGTCATCAACTACCATTGCACGCTTACTTGTTGAAGCCAATTCAACGGATCACAAAGTACCAGCTGATTCTGAAGGAGATGATCAAATATTCTCAGAAGTCTCCAGACTGCTGCGAAAGTCTACAAACCGCTCTAGATGGTATGATGAAAGTGTTGAAAAATCTTAATGACGTCATGCATTCCACGTATATCCGGGGATTTCTGGGTAATTTAAGTGACCAAGGGAAGTTGCTGATGCAGGACAGTTTTGTCGTCTGGCAGTCGAGTAAGAAAACAAGGATCAATATGAATATTTCGCAGTTCAAAGGCAGACCTCGTCAAGTGTTTCTGTATGAAAAACTTGTGGTATTAACAAAACGAGAGGATGAGGCTCACAAGGACTGCGTTTACTACCAGTGTAAAAACGTCTTGAAGGTAATCGATAATCTTCATATTGAATGTATTTAAATATAAATTGACCAAGCACGGATTTTCTAGGGGGGGAGGTTGTGTGCGGGGGTTATCTCGTGCATGGCTCCCGTAATTGCTATAACTCTTTATCCTCTTCCATTAAAGCCAACATCCCCATAAATGACAGGTTTAATTTAACATCTTATGAAAGATGGCTATTGTTAATGATTCACTGATTTTTAAATACCTTCTATAGATGATCGATATAGGATTGACTGAGACCGCGAAAGGAGACCCTCTCAAGTTTGGACTTTGGAACCAGAACAAATCGGAATTTTACACTCTTCAGGTAAACACCCACTTTCGGGCAAAACGTGCCATATATAATCTTAATATACAACTTAACGCACCTTATAATTATTATGTGGCAAATTTATGTAGTGAATCTGCTG
>JAOTOK010035812.1:0-10182 GCA_025770025.1 Virgularia gustaviana
GCTCACAAAAACCTTAATCGGCACACTGTGCCGATTAATCCTTAATAGGCACAGTGTGCCGATTAAGAAATAATCTTCGTGTTTTCAACCAATCAGAATCGAGTAAAATTGACAACTATGATATTAAGTGGGAAAAATTTAGAAGCGTTTTGAAACTCTATGGCGATACCAATCAAAACCCTCTTTCGAGCAGCTTAACCTTTATTGTTCACAATAGCGATATGGCAACCACTGACATGTTTGACCTTGTTCCTAGGGATTACTACTCAGCAGAGGCCATTTTGAGTATCATGGTAAGCTGTTCAATTATACATAATAAGCTTTTCAAACAAAATTCTGTCTAACTTAGAATCTTCTTGATTGTCAGATGTCGGAGTACTGTTAATATTAAACGGCGTAGCGTTTGTATTTTTGGCTTTTACTGGAAACATTTTCTTGATTTTAGACCAAAGTCAGTAGTATACCCCGCCCCTTTCGCGACGGAAGTGACGTCACAACATTGGATGATAGAATACCGGAAGTGATTTTTATAGCGGCGGAAGTGATAGTGGAATGTCTAGAGCCGGAAGTGATGCTCTGTACGTATAGTCCTTTGGCGCCGGAAGTGACGTCACACGGGAGATCGTGTGGCGCCGGAAGTGATGCTCTGTACGTACACCCCTTTGGCGGCGGAAGTGACGCTATAGCCTCGGATGGTAGAATACCGGAAGCGACGTTATATACGTACACCCCTTAGGCGCTGGAAGCGAGATTATTGCGTGCACCCCTTGGCGCCAGAAGCGACATTATTGCGCACACCGCTTGGCACCGGAAGCGACATTATGTACGTACACCTCTTGGCGCCGGAAGTGATGTCACAAGGGAAGATCGTGTAGCGCCGGAAGTGATGTACGCTCTGTACGTACACCACTTTGGCGCCTGAAGTGAAGTCACAGCATGGGATGGTAGAATACCGGAAGTGATTTTTTTATAGCGGCGGAAGTGATAGTGGAATACCTAGCGCCGGAAGTGATCCTCTGTACGTACAGTCCTTCGGCGACAGAAGTGACGTCAAACGTTACGCTGTTCGTACACTCTTTACGTATACAGACTGTACGTACACCTTGTACGCACGCGCTGTACGTTCACACGTATATAAATATCGTATGGCCAGCTCGTTTACACGTTAAAATGGAGTTTATACTGTCAGAGTTACATGGAAATGAAGTTGAAATTGATATAAAAATGTTAGAGTATCACATTGAATGTTTGTCTACCGAACATCATACATTATTTCAAGAGGTTCTTGTAGAAATGGTCGATCGTCGATCTGCGTCCCGTAACAATGTTCCACGACGGTACGCTTACCCGTTTTCTTAAACGAGACTTCGGACATTTTATCAAACGGGACTTCGGGACGCAGCGGGGGACATATGTTAAAGCGTCCCGTAAGCGCATTCCTCTAGCGGGACTCATTTATGGCGTCCCCGCGTCTGTTACAATGTTCCACGGCGGTACGCTTACCCGTTTTCTTAAACGAGACTTCGGGCATTTTATCAAACGGGACTCCGGGACGCAACACGGGGCACATGTTTATGCGTCCCGTAAGATCATTTCTCTAGCGGGACTCCGGGACGCAGCGCGGGACACATATTTATGCGTCCCGTAAGATCATTCCTCTAGCCGGGTTCCGGGACGCAGCGCGGGACATATGTTAAAGCGTCCCGTAAGCGCCTTCCTCTAGCGGGACTCATTTATGGCGTCCCTGCATGCGTCCCGTTGCAATGTTCCACGGCGGTACGCGTCCACGGGAATTTTATCAAACGGGACTCCGGGACGCAACACGGGAATTATGCGTCCCGTAAGATCATTTCTCTAGCGGGACACATTTAAGGCGTCAATGCAAATGTTCGGGGAGGTACGCAAAATCAACAAAGACACGGGTTAACGTTGAGAACATTTTATTATCCCATTTGATTTAACATACTATCCAGCTTTTACGTTACGCAGTGAGACTGTTCCAGTTAGCAATGCACACTATTTAATGGTAGCGTATTTGATTTTTCAATGGATAATTCGCTCTGGAATCGTCATCGTCATCATCATCACTGTCATCAAAATATTGACTGTCTTCCAACATGCGTTCCAAAAGAAACTTCCTCTTTTTAATTGCAGCAACCAGGGCTTCGTCAGTATCGAAAGAGTCATCTTCGATTAACCTTTTTCTAGTTTCCATAATCTTCTGATGAACTGGATCCTTTTTCATGTGGACCACCCATTCCAAGCGATCCATGTAAACAGTACCCAATCCCTTTCGAAGTTTAGGTAGAATTTCTGAAAAGGCTCGTTTCTTTGCATCGGTTTAACTTAATCCATCGTTTTCGAAACTCTCCACAAGTTCTTCGTATTGCCTACCAAGGTTTGCCGCTGCCTCGCTGTCTTCTTCCCCGCTGTCGTCACTTTGGTCGCTGCTTTTACTTTCTTCGCTGTCGCCAGTTTTCATGCTGTCGTCAGTTTCTTCGCTTCATTTATTTCCCTCGCTGTCGTCATTTTCCTCATTGCTTTCATTTTCTTCGCTACCACTATTTTCCTCGCTGTTAGTTTCTTCTTCATTACTTTCCCCTTTTTCGCTACCGCTATCGAAAATGTCGCCGCTGTGATACTCTGTGGAAGTAGTTGCCCCTTCACTGAAATCATCCATTCTACCTGTTTTTGATCTGGACACAACGTGTTCTTCATGCGGGATGGATGATTTGACACCATCTAGGTAAACACCTTTTAATCTTTTCTAAATAATGCACTAACCCTAAACCCAAAAATCTGCAGGAAGAAGTCACTTTGTATTTCTGTTTTGTGTACATCACATTAAGTACATGCAAACTGCAGCTTCACTGACCATGAGGATCATTAATTGCCAACAGGCAACAACACAAAAACAGCACAGACTGTGCACAGTATGAGAACTTTACTTCAACTTCTGACTCAAAACATAGTAACAAGTAAGAACAAAGTAAGACATACAACATATTATCTTCAGTGAAATATATCTGCTCCTTTATAAAAAACAGTTATACTGTGATGTCACAAGATTGAAGAAATACCCTTTGCTGTGATTATAATGAGCTTTCTAAGCTTTCACACTGATGACAAAGTCAACCCGTGAAGCATATTGTATTTGATATTTATGTGATGTCTAAACATTATAGTTCAGTAAATATTACTTTCGAAATCTAGCTAGACTACTCGATCTTACAGTAAATAACATTGCAGAGTTTGTTTGAAAATTGGACAGTCAACAGTCAACAGACAACAGACAAACACTCACACTGTCACTGTTTACAAAATACTCCTCTGACTTCTTGCTCCAGGCGATTCTCTCTTCCCTCTGTCGTCTTACTCTGATCAACCTTTTTTGTCGAATACGCTCCCTGCTTCTCTAGCTTTTTTAACGGCTTTCACAGCAATTCTTTCCTCGTCGGAGCCCCAGATATACACTTTTGTGTTGTACAAAACAAACTGTTTTCTTTGGGGATAGATAAAAACCTTTAAAACTGCCTCTCTCCAGGTCCCAACAACCGACGCGACAGAAAAACACACGTACGTACCAAGTTAGTCCTAAACTATTTGCGAGAATTTGGTCGGCTAATGAACCCGCAAGGAATGTGTACGCCTGTGTGTGGGTTAATCCGGGCGCGCGCGCAAAAGCTGTCAAGATTAGTAACCCTCGCAAGCTCGGGATAATGTATGATGTTCGGTAGACAAACATTCAATGTGATACTCGAACGTTTTTTATATCAATTTCAACTTCATTTCCATGTAACTCTGACAGTATAAACTCCATTTTAACGTGTAAACGAGCCGGCCATACGATATTTATATACGTGTGAACGTACAGCGCGTGCGTACAAGGTGTACGTACAGTCTGTATACGTAAAGTGTGTACGAACACTGTAACGTGTGACGTCACTTCCGTCGCCGAAGGACCGTACGTACAGAGGATCACTTCCGGCGCTAGACATTCCACTATCACTTCCGCCGCTATAAAAAAATCACTTGCGGTATTCTACCATCCCATTCTGTGACGTCACTTCAGGCGCCAAGGGGTGTACGTACAGAGCGTACATCACTTCCGGCGGTACACGATCTTCCCTTGTGACGTCACTTCCGGCGCCAAGAGGTGTACGTACATAATGTCGCTTCCGGCGCCAAGCGGTGTGCGCAATAATGTCGCTTCTGGCGCCAAAGGGGTGCACGCAATAATCTCGCTTCCAGCGCCAAAAGGGTGTACGTACATAACGTCGCTTCCGGTATTCTACCATCCAAGGCTATGGCGTCACTTCCGCCGCCAAATGGGTGTACGTACAGAGCGTCCCTTCTGCGCTACACGATCTCCCGTGTGACGTCACTTCCGGCGCCAAAGGACTATACGTACAGAGCATCACTTCCGGCGCTAGACATTCCTCTATCACTTCCGCCGCTATAAAAAATCACTTCCGGTATTCTATCATCCCATGCTGTGATGTCACTTCCGTCGCCAAAGGGGCGGGGTATACTACTGTCTTTGGTATTCAAGTATTGAGACCGGTTAAAAAGGTAGTCTTGAAACAACAGAAGTTTTCTATTTTTAAGTTTTCTGTTTTTCTATTTTATTGAGAACAAGCACAACTATACAATAGCATAATTTACCATTTAAACGTCCAGGTCATGGTATAACAATTAACGTAACACATGAAAAAGGTTACGAGGAATTAAATACAATTTGTTGCTACGGCAAAAGTGAACTTTCAAGATGGCCGCCAAACAACGATATTATCCATTTCTCTCGCAAAAGAGTGGGGTTACCCCTAATTTTATTTCATCAAAAGTTTTTGTTTTGAGAGAACAATAAATGAGAATAGTTTAAAAAAATTATGTACTGACAATTTTTTTTCTATATCAAGGAAACCGTTTTTGCAGATTAAAAATTTGCACTGTACAATATTTAAAAAAAATAGTCCACTTGCTATCCAATCATAACAATAATGCGTGATGAAATAAAATTCGTGGGTAACCGAATTCGTTTGCGGAATTGGCCATTGGCCAAAGGTCACTGTTGTCATGTAGCAACAACATTCGTACCTCTTGAGCCAATTCTATTTAACTCTCTCTAAGATTTTTTTAATTATTAGAGTGTTTTTATAACAGTACTATAATTATATTTACGTGATAAATTTTGCTTGTAGTCAAATGTTATTTTTATGAATATTTTTTTATTTAAAAAAACATGTTTTAGAAGATAGGTCGAATAAGTTGGATCTACAGAATTTTTTAAAACTTGTCCTAAATAGCAAGAACATGATTAGAAAACGTTTAATGAAATAGAAAATGGGGGTCACCGGCCATATTGGAGATATAAATGCGATTAAACTGTTATTGGCGGCCATTTTGAAACGTCATTGTTACCATAGCAACGGTTGCTAAACTTGACAATAAGTTAAATGTTATTTTGACCATCAGCTGTGAAATTCATTTCCGAATGCTGCTTATGATACCTACAGCCAACAACTTTCTTGCAACTATGGGTAGCCACCTAAATTCGTGCTACACTCGTGTGTTACTCGAGAATTGTATTATCTAAGCAAACAGACTGTAGTTCAAAATTCTTGGAAGCGGGCGGGAAGCGGGTCTCAGAATGTTAATTATGTGGTTTGACATTATCTTAAGGAAATATAAAAAGAAAGATACTCCGAATAATAGATCCCTCTTTGAGCTCAATATTTGAGGAAAACAAGAGGAGACAATTAAAAACAGTGATACTTCGAATTTACTACAAACTCATCATCAGACCAAATTTGCAAAGCTAATGTGGTCTAATATATACCAGCGAGCATGGTGACATCATTAACAGGAAGAGGAAGAAGGCATGGAAACGTCGTCAATACTAATATTAACACCACTGATACTAAACACTCTGACACAAAACCTATTGACACAAAAAACTCATTTCTCGCATGACCTATCTCATTCATAACAACTACAAAATTATTTATTCTAAAACTATAACTTTACTAAAAACCGGCTCTTAATAATGGGAGCACTTTCTATAAAGTCTCTTAAGCCAGAACTTAACCACGGTCTCAAAGCCAGTAAAGGACTCTCACTCTTTGAAATCACACCACCTCAGTACACTATATTTCCACACAACGCACTACCGCCGACGCTTCCATGCCTTCTTCGTCTTCCTGTTGATGATGTCACCTTGCTCGCTTGAATATATTAGACCACATTAGCTTTGTAAATTTAGTCTGATGATGAATTTGTAATAAATTCGAAATATCACTGTTTTTAGTTGTCTCCTCTTGTTTTCCGCAAATATTGGGCTCCAAGATGGATCTGTTATTCGGAGTATGTTTCTTTTTATATTTCCTGAAATTATCGGCTGGAAATGGACATTATCTTAAATTCCAAATATATAGTTCCTCGTCTAGATCAAAACAGATTATTAATCTTATTTGTGCTATTTGTGGCATTTGTGCCTTCATGGCTCGATATATCTTAAAAAGCTTAAATCAAGGATTTAATCCTTTGGTGTCAGACCCGGTCTTTATAGATTTTACTCTGGATAACGCGAGACGAGTTCACTCGTAATTTGGACCCTCCTGAACTCAAAGGGTTAAAAATGTCTTTATTAACCCTTTGGGATCAGACACGGTCTTTATAAAATTTACTCTGGCTAACGCCAGACAATTTTACTCGTCAATGTGGACCCTCCTGACCTCAAAGGGTTAACAAGGTTTCATACGGGTAAAAGAGTGAACCTTACATCGATACGATACGAATTCAAATAAAAAAATCCAAAATCTGGATTTCACTGTAAAAGGTAATCAGAGCAGATTAGCGCCAGCCTGTTTTCTAACAGTGATATAAAAGTAGTTTTAATTGTAATAGAACGACATTGTGATGAGCTGTTTTGAAATTATGTTTTTTTACTTGCTGCAACTGTATATAGTAATTTATATTACAAATAACTGAAAAATGCAACAATTTGGAAAGACGTTGAAGGGTTATTAAACTATCTGCCACGTTTGTATAGCCCTATAACGCCCGTCGTACCACTTATGTATTTTACTCTAACACCAGACGATTTTACTCGTCAATGGGGAAACAGCCCGGGCGTTACAGCGAAAACCGTTGTATCGCGACCACCGATTGTCGCAAGGTTCTGTTGGGCTTTGGATTTTCTGTCCCGTCAATCAAATTCAAATAGGTGGAGTTTTACTGAGTACCAATCATGATCAATCTTTTAAGAGGTCCGCCGATTTTAATTTGATTGATGGAACAGAAAATCTAAAACCTAACCGAACGTTTTGAATTTGAAAGTCGCGATACAACGATTTCTGCAGCAAAGGTTAACCAATCAACACCCAGGAAATTATTTCATTAAATAATTAATTGAGCGCGCGGTAAAGTTGCGAGAACACAAATATACGTAATATCTTTAGTGATATCGGTTGCATGGTAACGACATCATGGAAAATATTGTATATTTTCCAGGGAAGATGTTGATGCGCTTACACAGCCGTCTGCGCCGCGACATCATCACGCATGGTCATGAAAATTTTACGAGAAAACACATACATAGGAGATATTGTACGGTGGAACGAACCAAGCTAGTGAGTGAAATATTGTTTTCAACACGAGAAAATAAAAGTCACATTTCCGAAGCCGCCGTGAAATGTTCAATTCATTTGACTATATGGACAAACTTAATGACAAAGTGAGCGGAATTGAAAGTGATGTGTCAACAAATTATAGCGTTAAGCTAACAGAAACACCAACCATTCTTTTCTTTTAAGTACGGGTTCTCCTTCTTCAGAATTCGTTATTAGTTGTGTTTCGAAATACAACTACAGGAGCGGTCTAACCCGCCATATAATCGTTTACATTGATAGAACGTCCGAGTGGCGTATTTTTCGTTTGTCACTCCCGCCGTTACATACGAAAAACACGCCACTCTTTCCTAGTAATGCCGTGAGAAATTCTCAAGAATATAGTTTTTTTATTTCCCAGTAAACACTTAAACAGAAAATTACGACTCATTTCCCAGACTCTGGTGTGGAGTCAGTACTTCACGAGAGCGATCCTGCAAAAATTAATAGCCAAACACGGAACGACAGAGCCGCATGGCAAACAACCCACAAAATAATAATATGTTTTAATTCAAACTATTTACATTAAACCGCATATTAGGTAAAATAAAAAGCGTGGAAACCAACAGCTAGAGAGTTTTTTTAATACCGATTTATCGATTTCAATTAATAATAAAATTTTCTGTACAAGAATAATTAATTAGAATCAATTTCAAAGCCGGACACCGAGTGTTGACAAATAATGTAATTAAATGTCAAGAGAGAGTTTTGTTTTTCCAGCTTTGCTAAAGTCCGCCCGTAATTGCTGTTGTCGGTTCTCAACACCAATGATAACAATACTGCGAAGTGAATATTTGTGTATAGTGAGTACAGGGCTTCTATTGCTGTTTTGGTGAAGTAAGTACATACTGTTTGCCTTTGATTTAAATAGAAGGACAAGACTGTCACTAGAGGTGAGTAATTCAGCATTCTAGAATTGAAAACCATGAAAAATGTATTAATCTGTCGCCATGTTTTATTAATAGATAACGCTCTTGCACCCTACAGATAATTACAAATAAAAACGATTCAAAAAGTGAAAAAGATATTTGAATAAAGAAGGTTCAGACTATGCAAAAGTCTTTATCTGTTCAGCTTTAGTTACCTAGACAAATTGTGCACTCATATCATGCTTTGGGGAAAGACTCCTTGTGTTGGGGCTGGATTAAAAGAGGATTAGAGTCGATACATTAGAATCGACGATCGAGAGTTGAAAACTTAAATTCGTTTTACAGCAACTATCATGGACTCTCATTCACTCTCACCAACATTTAAAAGGGTTTATTCCCACTTGCGAACCAAATTTGTTCCACATTTATTTTACAAACTTACGTTGTCCGGTTCATGAATGTGTACAGTAGCCTACTCGTGTAATATTGAGAGGGCTGATGATTGGGTACTGATGTAAAATTGAGACTGTTGATGAATGGGTACTCGTGCAATATTGGACCAAACATTGCTTGTGAAGCTTCGCGAAGACTAGGGCTATGAGCTCTCGTGTCCGTTGACCCTTTATCGGACCAATTTCCTGGAGCTTCCCCACGACGAGTAAAATCGTCTGGCGTTAGACAGAGTAAAATAGCCATTATTGCCATTAGTTGCCATAAAATAGCCATTAGTTGCCATATGGCAACACTGCCCGATAAAGGTTAAACGCCACTGACGATGGTAAATCCCTTATCGATCACACTCGATGCAAATTAATTAACTTTGAAGACCCAAGGATGAGAGTTGACAGTAGAATTGCAAACTCGCTTTCCCTGGCCGGCACAGTAATCACAGAACATTTGACAAAACCACGCATTTTTTTTTTGATTAACCATATCTGGACCACACAAGAGTTCTGAACCTAGGCTACACAAGGCAAGGAAAGATAAAAATTAAACCTTTCACTTTTCAGGATAAGCATGATCAGCCCAACGTACATGCTAGTGTCGTGGTTTTTACTCAGCTCCATTGTGGTAGGAACTCAAATCAACATTCCAAAAACAGACTTGCTTTACCAAGTCCGTAAGTAGCTAATTTCCTAATAAATGACATTTAGGTGAAAATAATAAATAATACGTATTAAAAATGTTTAAAAACGTAAAACCACAACATTGTGACAAAGTGTTACAAACTGTTCCAAGTGTAGCCTTCCCCCCTTTTTCTGTCTTCAATTTTTCTTCACCCCACTCTCCCTATCATACCTTCTCTCCGGCCCCGACGACGCGAAAAACACGGAAACGCTTGCTACGCAGGCTATTCCAGGTGCAACGAGCTCGCGCTCGTGGAGTATGGTTGAAGATGGGATAGTCTAGGATTCGATGTCAACAAACAAAAAAATAATACTCTTGCTGTTGTATCCATTGAACTCTATAGGTAAACTGGAACGCTAACTGCATTATAAACATGCCATAAGCTGCTTGAAGCCAAAATAGTTTTTCTGCGGTTTGAGCAGAACTACTTAACGCTGAACCTTGATCCATATACCAAACTAAAGCTCTTGAAAAACTCTATTTGCTGTGTTAATTTCAAGACATTAGCTAAAAGGGAA
>JAOTOK010035834.1:0-10179 GCA_025770025.1 Virgularia gustaviana
TGTGTAGAATTTACTTACTTGCGTGTTTCGCCGTGCATAACGGAGCGGGCGATTAGAACTAATCGCCCGCTACAGCGGCGATTAGTTATCGACCTGGTAAGAACAATAGAAACCCGATCCACTATGCTATTATTAAATACAGACGGTAGTGCAGTTAGTACTTTCTGTATACTTTCTGTATAAAACGTGATATTTTGTGGCTCAGAGTTCAGAGTTTGATGATTATCATGGTAGTTGTATAGGGCATGTAAGAGATATTACGTAATAATAGGGCAGACAGTACCTATACCTGCTGCAGCACACGTTATCCAAATGATTATTTTATCTGCATCTCTATGTCATTTGTTGTCATCCTAGATTGTTTCGGAAGTTTTTTCCAACATAAAAACAGTGGCATCGCTTTGTAAAGAGGAAACGTTTTCTGAGAAGTATTGTGTCCTCGTGGAAATTCCCTACAAGTATGAGTATATTGACCTATAATCTATAGTTATACAGTAACGATTATGCATGAATGTTCACTGATCAGTTTTTTGGGATAAAACTTTGATAAAACATGCAGTAATTGGTTTATTAGGAAATTAGAAACAAATATTACTCTTACTATCCAATTAACTACTACGGCAAAATGTTCACTGCTGTCATATAGATACCTATAAATAGTAGCTGCTATTTAAGTATGCAATCTATGTTTGCACATTATCTGATTATAAGTTTTAGATAAACCTTGATTTCTTGTTTCTTTAGGGCCGCTGTAAAAGATATTCACATGGCAGGGTTAGGTCACGCTTTCCCACAGGCCGTGTTTATGTTGTGTTTTGCAACATGCTTTCGTTACGCCGGAAAACTTATGGTGGACAATGAAGTAGATTTTGATGACGTCATTAAGTGAGCAATATGTCTTTATTTCTATCAATTCCCATGTTAAATAAAAATAATGCTGTCTCTGTTACGAAGGTGTTTGTGGTGGGTATATGATCCAGGTCCCAGGTATTAGCTACCCTGCCGTATTCGACCTAATTTGGAGTAGTCGTCTCTAATTGCGACTGTTTAATCCATTCTCATTTGAACTGCGTGAGACTCGGGAATCTACCACATGGTGCAATGTTTCTATGAAACTTTTTTCCATGTGCCGGGTTTTGTAGTTTTTTACGTAATACTGAAAAATCATTAGAATAATGCAGAGTAGGTGCTAAAAGAAACACGCTAGGTACTTTTTCGCCTATGGTGAAATTTTAATAGCTACATTTTTAGTCATTTGTCGTGCCGTCCAGGAATGCAACCATGACTTTATATACCAGCTATGCTCAATTTAATTATAGGGAGTGAATTGTGTACTATAACTATGAAAACTAATCAACTTGCCAGCGATCTATAATTATTTTTAAAGGTAGGTTACAGTCCCTTCGGCGCATGTCTCAAAAATGTAAACAAATGTGGACCACACTTCAGTTCATGGGCTTTTCCCAGCTGAAAATACAAAACTCACAGGATTTACAGCAGTCTTTATCAACAATAAATCATTCAAATACTGGTCTTTGTGGTAAACATTGTTTATTTGGTGAGATAGAAACAATAATACTCATGGTCCACATATTTTGTTAACGTTTTTGAGACATGTGCAGAAGGAACTGTAACCTACCTTTAAATGTCATTTTCGATAATCTAGATACTTCTTAAAATCTAAAAATTCCTCTAAACTTTCTGGAAATCTTCTTGCTGAGAATATTCTATTTGTCTTCAATTTAAAAAAAATGGCGTCACAGAATATTGCATAGCTACTTCTGTACATACGCCGAACTTTCGGTTGGAAATTCCTTCGTCCAATATTCTTTTTTGAGTAAAATTGCTTAATTAATCACCAGTTTTGACCATAATGAGTTAAAGAGGGAGAACACATTTTGCGCCACCAGGTAAAATTACATATACGAAGTTACACAAGATCTGACCATTCTAAAATAATTTCTTAAATCCGTTTTCCACTGCGGCACACGTTCCGTACTGTACCATTGTGATTTTTGTATGCGGTGGTCGTTAGTCTTACTATGGTACTCGTTGCTTGAGTACGTTTTGCTAGGATACTCAAGGAGGTGGGAACGACCAGTATTATAGGAATGATATGTAGATCCTCACAATAAAATCGGGTAAATTAGAGGATTCACGTACAGTAAGGTCGAAAATGTACCCTGCATCACCAAATGTTTATGAGTGATCAAATACTGAAGGTTCTTTGATGACTGAAATCAGTGATTTGTTTTTTTTAGAACATTGTACGCTATATCAGTATGTGGTATTGTTTTGGGTGAAGTGTTTGCTATGGCACCAGACTACGCGAAGGCAACCATGTCAGCAGCAGAACTCTTCAAAATCATTGAATCAGTCCCCAAAATTGATTGTTTATCAGACAGTGGACTTCGCCCGGTAAGATGATATATTCTTTACAATGAGCTGAGACGTCATTAAACTATTAGCCTCTTACTGCGTAATCTGCAGGGGCCGGTTGCACGAAGGCTGAATAGCGCTATCCAACGAATAGCGGTTTTTTCAACCTTTGAGAAAGTGCTTAATAATCTGTGAAATTCACCGTCTGGACTCCAAAATGTATCGTAAGAACTTCAAATTAGAAGTACGAAATCTTAATTTGAGACAATATTGATGAACAGTCAAATTTACAAGCCTTGGAAAAATCGCTATTCTTTGGATAGCGCATTCAGCCTTCATGCAACCGGTCCCAGTATTATTTAGACTCTTATTCTGTCCTGCAACACAAGACGACTTAACGCGTCCAGGAGAAAACTCCAATAATTATATGCATCTATCGCCTTTATAGAAGTCAAGTTTTGATTCCATGTTTTAATCGCAAATTTTTTATGAAGGTGAAGATAAGACATGAGCAGGCAGACACTAAAATACTGCATCGAGATCAAATTTGAATTATCACATGCAATAATAGTTAGTAGAAATATAATTTCTAAATATCAGAAAACCAGTTTATCGGACGCCCCAGTAGCTCCAGCACATTGCATCATGTCATGATCAAATCGTGAGATATTTTACCTGCAGAAATTTTCCTTCAAATTCTAAGTGGTGCACCTCGTCATTCCACGCAATTTTCGGTTTCTGTATTTTGAAATTTTGTTAAAATCTGTGATTCTTGTGTAGCCTCACCCCAAAGGACGTATCGACTTCAAACACGTGAAATTCAGGTATCCATTTCGCTCGGAGGTGATGGTCTTGAAAGGATTGACTTTGTCGGTGAAACCTGGGCAAACTATGGCTTTAGTTGGAACTAGTGGTTGTGGTAAGAGTACCACGTTTGGTCTGATTGAAAGGTTTTATGATGCTAACTGCGGATCGGTGGTAAGTGACCAGCAGCTTTAAAAAAAAGTGGTAGGAAAATTGCTGAGCAATTGTAAGAGAAAATTTCACTGAAAATGGTCGACTTTCGCAAATTATAATACACTGCAAAAACATTCGCACTTATACTCTCCCAATTCCCACCACTTTTATGATGCGGGTAGCTACTTTTTAAAGCTGTCTTTTCGGAGCAAAATGTATTTTACCTAGAATTATATGCCGTAAGAGAAGTGTAATTTAGCTTTTTACACGTTTTTGACCTTGTATATCTGTGTTGAGACGTTTTTTACCAGTTCCCGGTATACCTATAATATACTTGGTTAATTTGCTTAATTATTGCGTAAATCATGAACATGCGTCAAGTTTTTGCTCCAGTATATCGTGTTCAAATATATTTTGATTTCTGACGGATGAAGAAAAAAAAGACAAAGAAGCAAAGACAATAATTATTTCAATATGTATTAAAAATATATAAATTGTTTTCAATGGTCATTAATTAAAAGGCACATCACTTCAAGATCTTCGACATGCTGTACTTGATTCCCCAAACAACAGTTAACAAGCTTTTAACCCTTTTAATTTCCAGTTAATTGACGGAAACGACGTAAAAACCCTAAATATTTCTTGGCTACGTGATCAGGTCGGGCTTGTATCTCAGGAACCAGTGCTATTTAATATGACCATACGAGAAAATATTGCATATGGTGATAATACTAGAGACATCAGTAAAGCTGAAGTGGAAGAGGCAGCAATGCTGGCCAATATTCACGATTTCATAACATCTCTTCCGTTGGTAAGTTTTCTTTTAATTGCAATATTTTCTGCAAGGTTGGTACATAATTTTGACGCATGCGCAGCTACCTAATGTTACACCAAAAAATACTAAATTTTAAATATTTTTAGAAGTAAGCTGTTATTATAGGCCTAGATTAATGATAATTCGTCTTTCGCTTCAAGGGCTATGACACGATAGCTGGAGATAAAGGCACCCTGTTGTCTGGTGGGCAAAAACAACGTATCGCCATTGCTCGTGCCTTGGTACGTAACCCCAAAATTCTTTTGCTCGATGAAGCGACATCTGCACTGGATGCAGAGAGTGAAAAAGTAAGTTAGCATTAAAATGTGTCGAATAATGTGTTTTACGTTTTTCAACAATACGATAGAACCTTCGGATGTGTGACCGAGACATGGAAAAATGGCTTTGAAACAATGTGACGTCATAATGGGTCTACCCTGATCAGTGAACTCTATAAGAAGACTGTAACAATAACTCAGGGGGGGGGTCGAAGCAAAAATCGCAGGTTTTCTACAGGCATGAAGCAACAGGAAATTTAGTTTTTTTGCGTTTTGAAGAAAAATACTGGACACTGGACGCTGATTTATATATAAAACTGAAGCTTTTGGAATGTGCTATCTAGTGTGTAAGTTTAAAAACACTGGCTCAATCAGAACTCTTTCGAAATATCAATAATAATTCCCGTATAATGTCACTGTTTTGTGGCTAATTTTGATTGTTTTTGCATTTTTAAAACACTTCCCTTTTAGCTAATGTCTTGAAATTAACACAGCAAAATAATAGAGATTTGCCAGAGCTTCAGTTTGGTATATAGACAAACGTTCAGCATTAAGTATTTCTGCTCAAATCGCAGAAAAACTATTATAGCTTCAAGCAGCCTATGGCACGTTTATTATGCAGTTAGCGTTCCAGTCTACCTATAGAGTTCAATGACCTTGATCTTATATCACCAAGCACGGAAAAATTAGGTTATTATTCTTTGGTAGGTCAAATTGTTTCACGGCTCGGTCATACTTGCAAACGCGTAAATATAGCGATCTTTACATCGTGTAGAATCGCATCAAATCACAGTTGCATCAAAATGCAGTTTAGCTATCTATACTTTCTTTATGTAGATAGTGCAAGAAGCGTTGGATCGGGCCAGCGCAGGACGTACCACTGTTGTAATAGCTCACCGTCTGTCAACCATTCAAAATGCTGATTGTATCGCAGTCCTAAAATCTGGCAGAGTGATTGAACAAGGTACGCATGAGCAGTTGATGAAGCAGAAAAAAGCTTACTACATTTTACAAAAGCGTCAAAAGGCAAATTAATAATTCAAACTTTGGCAAGAAATACAATGAGAGGAAGCATGAATATTTCGCTAACAGTCGATTTGGTTCTAATTGCTATACACTGTAGGTTAATTAAAATTAAGAATATATGAAAATAAAAAAAATACTAATTAATTGAAAAGTAATAATATAAAGTAATTAATATGAATAATTAATTGATGGTAAAAAATATTTATCTGTCGTAGTAAGTAGTAAGTATCATTATAATATTATAACATCATTATAGTATTCAAATGTTCATTTTCGTCTGCATGTCCGGAGCTTTCCTGATTACTCAAAAGCTTTACTATTACAGTATAATATTCATAGGGCCTGTTCATATGAGCCGGGCTGGCTCGGCTAACCGGGCTGGAAAATGCCAGCGGGATAGCCCGGCAGCGTGTTCATAATGAGCCCGCTTTGCCGGGATAAACGTTGTTTACGAACTTTGGCCTGGAGACAATTTTAATAGCTTCAATTTTAAAATTTCAACAATGTTGCCAGTTTAACACATGAGCACAGGTTGTCCTTAGTCTTTTGCGATTATCTAATGTCTGAAATTTTAAAACGTGATGCTAAATAGGCTGCAAACGATGAAAAAACTACCAGCCCGGTTAGTCGGGCTGGCCCGCTTATTGCGTTCACATGGGGAAATCCGGCCCAGCTAGCCGGGATCCCGCCTAGCCCAAGGTGAGATCTCACCTAGCCAGGCTGGCCCGGTTCCCCATATATGAACACAAAGTTATTTTTAATGTAGAACAGTAAGAACACGCGGCCAGCCCGGCTCATGAGAACCGAATTGAAATTTACATCTTGCAACAGTGTTTTCTGTATTCATGCTTTAAATAACAATTAATACTAATTAACCGTATAAAGTTTATTTTTAATTCCACAACTTTCCGAGTTTATAAAATACTACTGGTTCTGTGACGAATTAAAAAATTACATATTTCTGGCTAATACGGGGGAGAATACATATTACAATCTTTCTAAAACCTCTAACATCAGAAGATTGTTGTGTAAGACAAGTAATTTTACTGTGTCCAACTTACGTCAGCTTTAATTTTGATGTCATAGACGTAAATCAAATAGTCTGGTGTTAGACGCTAAAACGTTTAAAAGGTTGGTGGTCAGTGCTGCCACCTGATAACGCCCTTGATGGCATCTCGAACTCCGATATATCCACGGGACTTGGTGAGCCCAATGCACTAAAAGGAAGGGAACAGTCGGCCACTCGGTGGAGTTAGCTACTGTAGCCCGGTTATGTCCGGCACACTGGAACATTAACACATGGACACAAAATTCGATTAAACCTGTTGAATAAATACAGTAAACACCTTTTCAATGTTTACCTGCTTTTTAACACCTTTCTAAAATTCTGCATATGATTTTTATTGTTCTGGTTTGTACTCTGAAGGTTACGTACAGATGTAGCAGTAATCGACGATCAGCAAAATTCACTATTAGCTAGAAGTTTATGATCAGCTAGCCCGATGCCGTAATATATACAATCTGCAATTGGATTTCTATCTACGTGTATAATATTATAAACCAACTCTAAGGGAGATGTTTTTGTGAAGAAGGGAAAGAGGCCAGTAGGCTTTTGTGACTTGTTAGGGAAACTATATATTATAATAAATGTGGCCTATTATGACCATGTGGCCTTGTATAATTACTAGTTTGATAGCGAAACGCAGTGATTGTGGCAAGCACTTATCAGATGTTGCCGGCTTTTCTCTAGAAAAAGATATTGGTGAGCAAAATGCGGATTGTAAATAGTTACAAGTCAAAGAAACGCTTTTAGGGATCGTACTACTGCCTTGGTTGTATCCCGTTTTCCGTCCTTAGAATATGATACCCGTGGACTCCTGGCCGCCATCTTTATTCTGTGATATGGTAAATGCTTTCGACTGTTAGACACTATTTTCTTGCCATGCAACCGTCGTTTTACACTGACCCTTTGGCGGATCTGGCATATTATACTAGTAGGATTAAGAGCTCCAAATAATCGCATAGTTCGCTTTCTGCATGGTAACTGAAACGACTTTGTTTTTGCATCAAGTTGAAGATTCTTATTACAGTAAAAATTTATCTAGTTGGGGATTGTTCACAGGTTGTAATACCTTACTGAACATTTTTAACAGTTACCACCAGATCAGGTTGGAGGTAGTTTTAAACTATTTATAACTTACCTTTATCCAGCTGGAGATTAATAGTTTAATGGTAGCATATTATACAAAAGAGCTTTAATAAACAATACAATCGTATGACTTATCCAGTTGGAAATTGCTGCAGTTACATGTACGTCTGATTGCTAACCGTTACTACCTAAATCCACTTGAAGATTGTTAACAGTTTGCATCTGAATAAGCTAAAGAGTTACACCTTATCCACATGGGACACCAAATGTAAGTACTTGTTTGATTATTCTGTCAAATTAATATTTCAAGAATCTTATGCCCTCCCACAATGATTATTATATAAAGTATACTTTGGTGCTTCCTATCATCCTTTCAGTCAATTTAGAATCCATCTATATATCTAAGTAATACCCTCTAAGATATGTTATGTAACGCTGCAGTCTGCACAAGGCTAACCACGATAAATGGTGCATATACTTGAGCTGTTGTGTCATGACACTCATGTTGGGGAAGGGTCACATCCAGTATGGCCTAAAAATAATTACATCATTTTGGATGAATTTGTGACTGTTGATAATGTAAAACATTGTAGTATAATAATCATGAAATCACCGCCAGCATCTTTACCATTGAATTTAGCCACTACATGAGGATAATTTTGACAAAACGTTTTGTCAAAAACAGTTGACAATGCCAGATTTATTAAATGTCAATGTCAAGAGACAATGACAGATTTATTAAATGTCACATGATTGTTTCGAGTCGTCAACTTTGAGAGCGAACACATGCACACATGGTGTGCCTATTTTTATTACGTCCTGCAATTCCAGCAATTTCCGATCATTGGCCTTGTATTGAAATCTTTTTAAAGGTGCTGTCCAATCCATACGTAAACAACGGCTTTGTTAATATTCAAAATTTCAATAGGTAGACTTATATTGAAATTACTAGTAACTTTTACATGTGCTCCTGCTTAAAATGAAATATATGATAAAAAATGGCTTCGTGTGGCTTTCCTAAATCCTTTGAATTCTTAACAAGAGGGCTCCATTATGCACATGCGCAGGTGGAACAGTTATACCGCGTCATTAAAATAAACTTTTCTGTTCTGTAACAGGTTAATTGGCTATCGGAATGGGTTTGGTAAAACACAGACGATGACCGAAGCCAGCTTGCTACGCGAACCACGTACATTTCGTGACCGTCGTGACTGAGAACCAGACCCTTTTCAAGAACTATATCGAGCCACCTTAAGGTCACATCGTTTGGCGTTTAATACACAGCGACAGAGTAAAAATGACAGGTGTTGGACAGAGTAAAATAGTCGTAAAATAGACAGGACGATGATTAGGGGGAAATAAAAATTCAAAAGGTTCGTGGCCAGTGCTTCCCTCAGCTAGATAGCGTCCTCGAGAACGTACCTACGAGGGAGCTCTCTACGGGACCTAAATCCAATACCCGAGAGGGAGGGAACAATCGACCCCTAGACCATAGATGATTGACCCTTGGTATCGGTCACACCTCCACATTTCGTCGACCTATAGGTTAGGAACGGCTGAATTAACATGCCATGTGTTCCAATTTTAGGACATCAATGCACAAATATTCGTGCGCCTATTATTATACATGTCGCAAATGTCCAGCAAGACGATTGTGGGACACATTCACACGGCTGGTTAGATATTGTCGGTAATCTCTGCTGAAGTGACTGTCTTCCAAGGCCGATATCTCGAAAACTACGAATCGGATTGAGATAAACCAAATGGACGAAATGGAGCTAAAGACATTCTCTGTTCGAATATTTTATTGTTGGAAAGGAAAGATTAGACGCACTGCAGACTTGCTGCGAGCTTCACAACAAACTCTAAATTCGGGTAATATCCAATAAGACGCTACGGAGCGCAAAATCCGCATGTTTCAACCAAAATATTTCAACCAAAGGCCACAAGATATACCTGGAAATTATATAGAAATGTGGAGAAAGGTCTGATGTTTACACCTAAATACTTTATTTGCCTTCTTCGAACGGCTGAATGAGGAATTTTACTATCAGCCCGGGCGTTGCGTGAGCTTTGTTCAGCCAGAAATCGCTAGCTTACCGTTAAAACAGGTTACAGCGGCTAACGTAAACAAAAGCAATGCTTACATTTTAAATTTCCATGTTAGAATCGAAGATACTGTATAATATTAACTGAGTGAATATCGAACCATTTTCCTCAATGTATATTTAAACCCTGTTCCTATTTCTCAGCCTGGGCACAGTAGAATACCATGTATATAACACAATAGAAACTAACACTGGTAAATACTGGTTATTTAGTATTGATAATACATCTTTTTCCACTCTGGTGCATTCCAATAGTTTAACTTTGAGTATTAAATGGCAAAAATATCTTGCATTGAAATTTTGAAAATTTAATTCAAATATTATATATTTTAATACAATAAAAGTACTATGTATTAATAAGTGCGCAATGCGCATGTGCACAACAAAAGCGTGCTAAAATGCTATTTTTCATGGAAATATTAATAAATACGTAGTGTTTCCATGTAGAACAATGAATATAGATAAGAA
>JAOTOK010035845.1:0-10178 GCA_025770025.1 Virgularia gustaviana
AAATATTACATGATAATATTCAATGGATTTGTTATTACTATTTAACAGTATTATAAAGGGCGTGGATGTGACACATTAGCATTAAAATACACAACAACAACAACACTTATATAGCTACAACTCCACGACAACCTTAAACCCATAGATAGTATATAGGCAAATATTAACTAGTACAAGTGAGTTTGAGTAATAATTAACTTTAATCAGACTTATTTCAAAACTAGAGATCGAAAAATATAAGTATAACAGCATAGCTTACCAGTACTTTTATTTGAAAGGTGACCAATTGGTAAGGGGTTAGTAGCCCGTGATGAATATTTGCCTAGAGAATATATAAACAAAATTGAATTAGCCAATCACCGTATTTCCTGCCAATGATAATAGGAGAGTTTATAAGACGAATTCTAGCCAGCTACCTTTTATTTTGTTTTTTCACAAATACAAAATACTGCAACCGTACCTGGTAACCGCCTAGTCATTGCTATTATTATTATATCCAACCACAATCTAGAAATTAAAACCACGAAGCGGGCGAAGGCAGAATTTCATGTTATTAATACAAGACGCCGGTCAAAGGCGTTCTTAGTTTCTATGACAACCCTAACAAGCAATATTCGAAACACAATCTATTCAGTACAATGAAGTTACTGGTCGTAACTTCATTGTACGGGAGTTAACTACTGTAGCCTGGTTATATATGCCGTTTTCTGGAAGTTATAACAGGGCTACGTTTTACTATGGCATAGATGACCTGCGCTTATAAAATGCGGTGAATCACAGCTTTTGGCGTTAATCATCTATGGTCTGGGGGCCGATTGTTCCCTCCCTCATTGGATAGCGAGGTGTTATATCAACTACAACTATTTTACTCTCTCTAACACCCGGCAGTTTTACTGTGTCGCTTGTCTAACGCCAAAAGCTGTGATGCACCGTATTTTACAAGCGCGGGCCTTCTATACATGCATAGTATACAATCAAAAGTCCTGGCTAGCTGGTGGCCGCATATACCGTGCAGCACGTGCACTGCAGCGTCAAAGTGTTACCCGAGCCCACAGTGTATACTGAACAGGAACGTATTGTCTTTTCAGAATTCGTCATGTAATAGGATATATTTCATATTCGCATAATCGCATTTCATTTTCACATGGCACAACCATATTACAACCCAAGGTGAACCATGGTGGATTGTTTGAACCCAAAACTTCAGCAGTTTATTTATGCATTGGTGGGAAGTGGTAAAAATATTACATGTAGAGATTTCTTGAGAATCGACAGGCCTCATACAGGGTGAGATTTTGTATAATTATATCACCTTTTTGTCTGTAGAGTCCAGCATATGAGCATTTTAATTTGGTAAATATCACTTCAAAGTCAAAGTCAAAATGAACATCAACATAAAGAATAAACGGATAACCATTTAAGTACATATATTAGGCTGCTTGGCAGGCAGAACTCTACAAAAATAATGCAGTACACCTATTCCATTTAATATATACCAAATATTTTTCTTAGTTTTTGATCTGTCATTTATTAATAATTAGTATTAATAATATGTTAATAATTGAGCTAATAATGAACTGTTTTATAATCTACTTATCATTATAGATGCATTGTCAAGAAAGAAAATAATTGTGACCGATTTCGATTGTCCATACCTTATGCCGGAACAACATTGCGATGTGAGAAACATCTTTGTAATGTATTTTCCATAACAAACAGCATTTTCAAAGTTCCTCCAGCAATTTTGGTGTTTCAATTTGATCAGAGAAATCATACTAGTAATATATTTGTCGAATAAATACTTTTATTTATGTAATAATATTAAGAATTTCATATTCAGGGGAAGTTCTGTTCAACTCCGAAGAGCCTCATCTCCCACCAGACTTCATCTTTTATAACAGTGAACAAGATTTTGAACCAAATTTGGAAGAAATAGAAGTACATATTATATAAGTCATACTGATATCTGTTTTTACCTTGTCCCAAAAATGCTTTTACAAGATTAGATAACAAAAAACCCTGTTATTTTGTGATATCTTAGGCATTGTATTGCTGGAACCCTGACAATCCAAATAGTTTAGCTGCAGTTGTTAAAGAACTTCTGAACCAGTACAAGAAATACCAACATGAGCTCATTAAAAGATATTCAGGCAGAATTGCTTATGAATACGAATCCCTTGAAGAACTTGGACTTGAGGCAGAGATTTATGTCAACCGAAATGCACAGGTTAAGAACTTAAGCTCCTGTCACACAGGGTAGATCATACAATGATAATACACAAAAAGTTCTTACTATATGCATTAAGATTAACGAGAGAGAAAAATTATCAACTGAATAATTGCTTGCTTAATGCTTATTGCATTTTATATTAGTATTTTAATGTCATACCAACATTTTTCCTATATTTATCCAGACGTCTCAGCAACAAGTCAACTTTCTGATCAAACTGAACATTGACCTTTCCAATTTACCAGCTTACTTGATAAACGTAAGTTTGGGTAGAGTATGATCATGGCACTGATAATGGTTAGATGAATCATCACAATGTATTTGTTAGTGTAGCTAGCCTACATGCAGTCTATAAAGAGTACCAGACTAAATCATGTCCTTTTTAGAAAAATCTTGGGGATGATTACATATTTCTTCATATAATCTGTGATGGCGTGGATGGGACAAAAGTCACACCAAGAATATTTCTATCACCAAGAGTTGAACAGTGAGTTATTGCTGCACCACATAACTAGGCACCCATCATACCAATATTTTTACTAATTAATCATCAATTATAATCTTGATGTATCCATTGTGTTTCTATTTTCTAGTGCTCTTAAACAAGTATCATTACAATATCCTAATTGGACTGGTGGTGGTGAATCCCTTCTGTCTTACATCCCAGATGTACAAAGCTATTTTTCCCAAGTGGTATGACTGTACATAAATTATTCAAAAACTCTTGAGTCTGGGAAGCAGACATTCCCAAAGCCGGTAACTTGTCAACTTTAAGTTACCACAGACCCTCGACTTGGTGTTATATCAATAATACAATGAAGGTGTATTATGAATTCTGTCTCGACAGTAAACATTGTATTCTGATGTCTGCTCTAGGTTAAAGCAATTTCTTCTGGTTATAAGCAAAGAAGAGATTACATAGCTGCTTTTCTTTCCTACTATGGGAGGTACTGTAGTACTTATTATATACCTATCTATTATATTTTGTCTATTAATAATAATTTATTTCGAATATTGTTCTGTACAGAATTAGGTTATAATATTATTAATAGTAAAATTAATATCTAATTCTTTTGTGGTTGTCTTTTAGTTCCGTTGTTGAATATGATGCAGAAGCTTTTATGAGAATTGCATTTCTTCTAGAATTGAATGGATTCTTTTTCTTATTTAAAAGTAAGCTACTCAGTGGGATAACATAACCTTGTAAACATGCTGATATTTTACAAATAGATGTACTAATTTGTATGTATTTTGTATAGTTGAGTTATCACAAATGTTCCCCGATGATCAACCATTGTTCATCTTCCAATCCATTTACAATCTTAATAAAGACGAGCTTTATGAAGGAAGAGACAAAGAATATCCTTATAGTCCCAGATGGAGTAAAACAGAGATGGCTGAGAGAGCAAGGTAAACTATGTTTACACACAGTTAATAGTGGTTTACATTATGCGACTCTCTTGCCTAGACATGTACAATCAAGAATAATTTCCATTTTTATTTTTCTAGCACCTATCTTCAAACTGCCATTTTATCATTTAAAGCTTCAGCTAGGGCAGATAGACCATACCAGCCACCACCAAGTTCATAGGACTAGTTATTGAACAATGCAATAGTTATGCAGTCAGTCTTGCCTCATTATTTTATGATGGACATATATGCAGCACTTGTCATATTTGATATTCTGGCAGCATATTATTGAGGATGAGAAAGACAACAATATCAGTTTTGTGATAGTTCATCACCATTTATTTCACTTGTGAGATAAATGTGAATTTGACCTCTTTTGTGTCTTACAGAGATATAAGTTATGTAGTACAAAACTAGATAACTTGTGTGAATGATGTACAGTATATACAGATTAAATAATTACTATCCTATAATTAAATATATTTGTCTACTGAATATAATAAATATGTAGGGTTCATGGTTAAACAGTATTACCCGGTAAATGGTAATAACCAGTGAGCTCGAATGTATATATGACAGGAGGGAGAACTTCATTCTGATATCTGCCCGGCTGATGAGGGGAGTCGACATTTCGATGTAGAAACATTGTCTAGTCATACAGCAAAAAAGGTCAACTGTTACTCACCCACTTTGTTAAATTCAATTTAAGTTCAATAAATTCTTTTGTAGTCAAAGAAAACTTTTCTAAGATACGATTTGCCATATCTTCGGTCATTGATGTGTATGCTTCTTGTTCTTTAAAAAACAAGGGAAATCTATTGCAGTAGAAATTTGTAATAATACTATGCAAGTGATTTTCTGTTAACATCCCAGTGATAAAGATAGGATATTTATCTTAACTCATTTGCATGTTATGCAACCATTATTATTACAAAGCAGCATTAAATGATCCTAATACCTTTAACTGGTAGATGTCCTCCTTTCTCAAGCGCAGCACAATTAAAAGGATCATTGCATGGCCCTTTATGATAGAAAGAAAACAAAATACCAATCATGAACACTGTACCTTTAAGGAGGAGAAAACCACCAATATCAAAACACGAGGGCAAAAAGTTGGAATATTTTTTAACACCTGTGTATGGAAAATAACAAAACTTTTTATATGATAATTTGTGATCTAGTTGCAATATATAGATATAATTTTCAATTCTTACCATAATGTGTTTTTCCTGGGGCAAGAAAAGCTCTCAGGGTAATCTTCTTTGGATTTCCAAAATTTGGCCCCCGCATAATCAGAAGATTGTGGGCAATTTCATGGTCACTAAGATAAGTTGCAATTTGGCTGATCAACCTATAATTAAAGTGTCATTTACAAATCACCATATTGCAATCTGCGACGCATTTCTCTAAATCACACCAGGATAATAGGTGCATCCCCATATTTAACAAAATTGCAAGACATATGCAAATAGGCCACAGATTAACCAAAGACAGAAACTGTACCTGGCCATTTCATCTGTTGAATTAAAATCATCTAATTGAAATGCAAATCCACAGGTTTTGGCATCTGTTGTTTCATATATACCATTACAAATATGTGAGACTTCCTTGGAAAGCAGAATAAAATGGGTAATTGTAAAATTTATATTGCCATGCATGTGCAATTACATCGACATTTATTATGGTCCTAACACCTTACCATATGATCAGCAAATATCTCATAGTCAAGATACAAGGCATGAAAGTGGAGATGATTAACAGAGGCAAAAGCACCCATACTATTCCAACCAACTCGAAACCCCCTAACAAGGTAATTTATAACTAGATGATTGCACTTATACTTTCAAAAAGTAACAACCACTAGATAGCCAACTATTAACTTGCCAGTAACAAACCATTCAAAACAGCTTAAAAATGTATGTATTATAAGATTGAAAAATGCTACTGAGCTATGCTGTACCTATGGTTACTTAAAAGAACAATATCAAAAGCTAGCGCCAAAGAACCGACTGTCAAAATCTATATAAAAACAGAAAAAACATTTTTACAAAATTTAAAAAATTACAAAATCACAACTAACTGGTATGTTACCTAAAAATTAGTACTAACTTGAGGCAGGCATTTATCAATAAATGGAACCAACAAGACATGACCCATCTCAATCGGACTGACATTTATTATTATTTGATGTTTTGTCTCGCCATAGTGTTCACTGTCTGGTAAACCATCTTTTGGGATAAGTTCGAACAAAACCTTTAAGACATAAGTAATAGATATAATTGTATGCAAAGTATAGTACACCCAAGTCTACAAAAGCAAGCTGCAGTTGCCTGGTCTGTAATTGTAGTTCAATAACAATTAGTACCTCCTTTGTCGGGATTTTGAGAAAATGAAACTTTTGATAGTCAAAGCTCTCCTTGACACTTTGAAATAAAGCTGGTGGCCGCCGGTCTGATGCTCTGCGGACATTTAACTAAATGTTTGATAAAAGAACAAAGTTCAGCCAAATCAGTTCACAAATCAAAATTCACATATAATATTAATTAAACTGAAAATGCTGAGAAGTGCACCTGGTTAGAGGGTTGGTCTAATTTATGCATCAAGATTATCATCTTGTTTTTCCCCTCAAATAATTAAAGTTGCTGAAAATTTTATGTGTGGAAATTATTAATAATACAAAAAATTGCATTGTCATATTTTTCCCATTTTAAAAAATAAATAAAAAAATAATACAATATTTAATAATTTATACCTGGGCAACATATTTGTACTTCCCCGGAATAACTTTCGTCTGGACGTCGTCCAAATTATATCTAAAGCATCCATTGGCCATGGCTAACTTCCACTTTTCTCGTAATAATTCATCAAACTAATAGTTTATAATAATATAATACAAAATATAGGCCATAGGGTAAAACTAGGATTTTATATATTATAATTTAAATATTCATATATATTACTACTGGTCAAAATTTGTACATAAAATCTTTCAAAGACATGTTTACTTTGCTAAGTTGGAATCCATCTTCTTTTGTCGGCCATAGAACATTACCGTAGTTTGAATCAGTATTTCTTGAGTATTCCAACGAACTTGCACATGTGGCAGCCATGTTAATTGTCCGCAATAATAAATTAATCAATAATTTGAATGTATAATTTACAGTACACGCGCAATTTATGCTAATTAGTTTGACCGCAGTTTATGCTAATTAGCCCTGCAATTTAGCCAGCTGCGGGAATTAAGTTTATTTGTTTTGGCATGCACCGCACTCAGCTCATATAAAGTTTCTGGCAATCTCTGCTGTTTTTCCTTATTGTGAAGTATCATATTGCTAGTATTATTGGGTCCGCCGCCGCGCAATATACTCGTCTGCGTCAGAATTAGCGCCGTAGCTTCGCCATTAAGTGTCGTATCAATAACGCCATAAACAATCATGTCAGTCTGTGGTGTTTCGTTTGCTTTTCGAGTAAAACGGCTGCTTCTATTGGGTATTGTGGCCAATATTATCATCCTGTTCGTCTCATCTCATCCTCAATGTCTAGACTCTGGTCCGCCGTTTAAACGCGTGCAAGAGAAGGCCACAGAGAAGCAGTTTTGTAAAAGTTCGTCGCGCTTGGGTTGTTGTACATTCCAGGAGTCCGAAAGATTGCGAGGGCTGTACAGGAACGCGACGCGAAACGCCGCCGACAAAAAGAACTGTCGAAAGTACCTTAAGAGTGTTGTTTGTCTAAAATGTCATAGCTGGGCAGCACACATCTTCAACGCTGAATCAAACCCAACTTTTCAACGAAAGCTCGCATTACCGTGCTTGAACAAGAAATATTGCGCAAATTTCGTGAAGAAGTGCGCAGGCGCTATTGAGTATATATGGGGTGACGTGTTTCGAGCGAAGAACATCACACTAGCAAATTTTTGCCAACACGGACGAATTGGTGCGAACATGGACCAATGCTACCCATCCATACGAAAATTTTTGAACCGGCTCAACCAACCAATTGGCAATAACTTCAAAAATTCGTTTGCCCGGCAAAAAGGTTTTTTTCTTGCTTATTTTGTTATTTATATTTGTTTGTTTGTTTGTTTGTTTGTTTTTTTATTTATTCATTTATTTGTTATGATCGACCATGCTTTATGAAGCTTGACTTGGCCATAAATATGATGCATCATGCTTGGTGTGTTAACCATGATCAAGCTGATACCAGACTGAACCATGATCAACTATGGCGAAAGCAGTTTGTGGAAAGCAGAACTCAATTGAAGCCCACACTCGAGTTCAACCCACTGTCCAACCCTGATCAACACCACACTAGTTTGTAACTGCTCGGTAATTAATCACAATTTATTTTTATTACCCACTGTAGGTTGTTTATGCGTCAAGAAAATCACGGGGGGTCTGCGTTCCCCGCTCGCAATTGTGCACGCAAACGACAAAAGCCATCGCATGTTTGTGGTTGAACAAGTCGGCGTTGTTTACGTGATTTTGAGAAATGGTAAGAGACTAAAGAAACCGTTTATGGATATCCAGGACAGGGTATACACTACACCGTATTTTGGGGACGAACGAGGACTTTTGGGGATGGCTTTTCATCCGCACTACCGCGCCAATGGCCGCGTGTTTGTCTATTACAGTGCGAAGACTGGGATCTCGCGCAATAACTCATCACGAAACAGACATCGCTGGTGGAAAATCAATCCATCGGGTTACACTGTGCTTAGCGAGTTTCGCGTCTCTGGGAATAATCCGAACCAAGTTGACGTCACGTCCGAAAAAATTATTCTAACAATAGAACAACCGCAAGCCAACCATAACGGCGGACAGCTATTGTTCGGAGATGACGGTATGCTGTATGTGTTCCCAGGAGACGGCGGGGGAGCAGGGGACCCTTTTGGATTGTATGGGAACGCTTTGAACAAGTAAGTACACTGCGGGCATGGTTATACAGGAAATAGACAGCTCATAGTGGTCCCTGTGAACATTTTGACAATTTTTTATTTTCACAGATCCACATTACTTGGCAAAGTTCTCAGAATAGATATTAACACAAAGAAAGGAAAAAGATACAAGATACCGATAGACAATCCATTCGTAAATGAGTCCGACACCCGCCCGGAAATCTTTGCTTATGGGGCCAGAAACATGTGGAGATGTTCCGTTGACCGGGGGGAAAGGGGAACCGGTCAAGGAAAAGGGAGAATCTTCTGCGGTGATGTTGGCCAAAACTTGTACGAAGAAATTGATATTATCAAAAAAGGCGGGAATTATGGTTGGAGGGGTCGCGAGGGATATCTTTGTTACGATCCAAATCTGTGCAATTCATCCTTACTGGGTATGAGAGGAATCTGTCGCGTCAAATTATTCCAAATGAATAAATTACGCAAAATCGCGCTCGCTAATTTTCTTTAAAAATGTCACCGTCCGAAATAGATCTTAGGATTCTGCGAAACCTTGAATTTACCTTCTCCTCCAAATACTGTTTTCTGTCTCCAATAATGGGGAATTTAAATTCTCTACGAATACGAATATCCATACGAGAAGAGGAAAAGATCGGACCAATAACTGAACACTACCACGAAATTTTTGTTTTGGTATTCGTGTTCGTAGCAAAGCTTCAACTCCCTAACATTGCCTAGTCTCAAAAACTCCTAGAGTTGCTCACTTGCTCCAAATCTCTTTCTCTGAGTAATTCTGCCGAAAAACTAGTGATAAAACCATCGATTCTTTGTTCTTTTTAGCAAACGAAGTGCTACCAATCCATGCCTACAGTCATATGGTTGGGCAGTCCGTAGTAGGGGGCTATGTGTATCGAGGATGCACGTACCCTAAGATGGAAGGCTTGTACTTCTTTGCTGATACGATGAATGGGTGAGCCAAGAAAAAAGTTAAGATAAAAGTTTGTTTAAACGAGGATGAGAGTAGTTTATTGTGTAAAGTACCTAATAACATGAATCATCTGAAAAAGATTGCATTATTGTTTTGTCTTTTACAAGCCGACTATTCACATTACGAGAAGATCTAACGACTGGGGACTGGAAATCTAGAGAAGTATGCATGGGTGACTCGAGTTACTGCAATGGACCCAAAGTATCGGGATTATATGCCAGAAACATTTTCTCATTTGGTGAAGACGAATCAGGTAAACGTGACAGCTTGAATTTAGTTTAATGTTATACACGGATAGTGGCGCCTTTAGTTAAGCCCGATTGAGTATAGTTGGTGCTCGGAGTCGGATGGTAAAAACATACTCGGCTGTTTAACTATATGTATGAAAGGTTACTATATGTAAGTTCGGTCTCTCTCTGAAAAAGAGTCCATAAAATGTAGCTACATTTGTTTGTTATGTTTAGGTGAATTATATTTTGCCTCCTCTCAATCTATGATGAATCAACAAAGACGAGGAGCAGTCTATCAACTGATCGATCCTGCAAGGTGGTAAATTTAGCAAAAAGTTTCAACTAAATAAAAAACGAAATTATCGACACTGTGTTGAAGACTGAGTCACGTAATAACCCCGTTTTTCATTGAGTTAAAACGAGACT
>JAOTOK010035856.1:0-21154 GCA_025770025.1 Virgularia gustaviana
TGCTCTGTTTTCGAATTTGATTGCTGTGTTTTTATATTATACAGATCTTCATATTTTTGTCCGCAATGAAACGCCATAAAATAGCCTGATAACCGCAATCTGGTATCACACGGCTATGTTTTCGTATTATTTTGATGTGTGAAATGGGTTTGGAACCTTCGATTTAACGATTTTCTGTGTTGAACCACTTCGGAAACTGTTAGGGCATGAAGTATGTGTTCTCTGGCTTATGGCCATGTGTTCTTCTTAGCTTATTTGCTAATCTGTGCGGTTTTATAAGCGATATGTTATAATGCGTAAGGCAATATACACGCGATTCCCTCTACAAATACTCGATTATAATAATAATATGACCATGTTCCTGGCACCGGCTACAAGGGAAAATGGTGAAACACTATCGTCCATTAACAACGTTGATTTAAGCCGTAAGTGATGTACTGGTGAACAGGACAAATTGCATTTCCAACAGCTTTAGCATAATATTTTATACTCGACCAGCTTGTTCGTTTGACACTCGTTGTGATGTTTATATATAGCAGCGCGTATATGGCGCACAGCACTGTTGACCTTCCGGTCTGATCAGTTTTCGGTTGCGATATACGCGGGCTTGGGCTTCAAACTCCGCCAGTCAGTCAGTCAGTCAGTCACACCAACGGCGTTGGCAATATGGCAGCCTCGTACCCAGGCGCTTTTTAGGTTTGCGTGGAATTGCGCGTGGATACGCGCGAGAGGTGGAAGGAGAAAATGCGGAAGAAAGCATCTGGCAGAAAATGCATCCAATATGGCGTGTGGTGGTTGTGCATTAAATTCTCTTTCGAAGACAAACGGTCAAGGCCACCACTTGCGCCTACAGCTTTAGGCGACCCACTTGAAGATGAGTAATATTTGATTCGGCATATCTCTGTCGAAAAAGTTAAAACCATTCGCTTCTACTTTTACTATATTTTTATACCATTTGATGGTCTTCTACGTCGTAGTGTGTCGTTTAATAAATTTGCATACAAACTTATACATTAATTTCGTTTAAACCAGGAATATACAATTCTGTCAATTGAATTGTCATCAGATAAAATGTATGACCAGATGCACCCTCCAAAAGCATGTTGAACTTCCCTCCATGTGGTCGGTGACAATTTGGCATCGGAGGGTGAGAAATGCCGCAAGGGACCGTCAGCTGGGTTTTCTCTTGAAGGGATGTATGCAAGGTTAAACCGGAGGTTGCGTTGAAAGAGACACTGATATAGTGTTTTCGTCGCTGTTATCCACCCTGGGTATCTCCTTGAATATCTACTCGACAGTCGTGAACATGCTGAGGTGAGGCTTGGAGAGCATAATATATGGCTAACATTTCCTTGGTTGCAATATGCAATGACAAGTCTTCCGGAGTATAATAATCGTGTAAGTCATGGTCCCCAGAAGGGTTGTGGACAACACATCCCCAGCCAGTATTGGAAACATCAGTAGATAAAGACATTCCAACATGTCTCTCATTTCGCCATGGGATGAAATCGGTCCATGTGTCGAGGAAACTCCAGTAAGAAATTTCATCACGTAACTGATTGGATAAGTTAAGCTGGTCATTACCAGCAGCGGACGATATAGCTGCACTAATGGTCCGAATATACAGTTTGTCCGCCGGAACTGCAAGTGAGAGTGAGATACATTTCCCTTGGAATCGCTGCAGTGTCTTAATATTCACCCGCCCACGGTTAGAAAGAAGACGTTCACGCAGCTTCGCTAAATCCGCGATTTTCCGAGAAGTGACGAGAAAAGCCTGCGTTGTGGAGTCCACGAGCAAACCCAAATATTCAAGTTGTTGGGTAGGGGTTCAAGACAGATTTCTTAAGGCCAATAGTATACCCTAACCGCGTCAGCAGAGAGACGACAATAACACTGGCAGCAGTAGCCGCTACCAAACTGTATTCATTGGAACGCTTGAGAACCGAGAGGGACTATGGGCCTGAGGAGGTGACCAATTCGCCGTTCAGACGATCGTCTATGTAAAGAGAGCACGGGAGGGGCCATGGTCACGCAAGTAGCTTGATACCGCCAGGCCTATGGTATGATAAACGAATGGCGACTCGTTCCATCCGAAAGGTAAAGTAGTACAAACGAACCACCAGCCATTCTCCTGGAGTAAAACGTGATCATAGCCCAACTTATCGTCGCATTTCGTCATATAAGAATTTTTATAAACATATCGGGGTGTCGTCACGCAATGTATCTAAATTAAACGGCTGATGTTTCATCCAAAGATTCAGAAATCTGGCATCAATGCATAGCCAAGGTTTTGTTGGTTCGACCGTCAAGGGGAGTACGACAGATGGTGGATGGGTAAAATTGACTCTCCCCCACAACTTAACCGCCCCTGTAACCGAACGATCACGTATGATTTGAGCAATGAAGGCCCAGAATGGCTTACATGAAGCATGGTTTTTAAAGACTCTATGTGGAGGGAGATTGCAACCATACCTCTGACCTCGAAAACTACCCGTAAAACGTTGTGCAAACTGAAAAATATCAACACGATATACCCAGGAGAGAATCATGTCCCGCTGAGGATGTTCTACTGTGATTTCATCCCAGAGGGCAGGGTTTGTGTGGAGACCACCTGCCCGAAAATGCTGTGGATCGCGTACATATAAAGTAGACATATCAGGAGGTACCTCACTCGCCAACACATCGTGAGTGGATGGGAGGTTTCCCGATCTATCTGGATTGGAGACTCCCATCCAGCGTAACCCACTTAAAAAAAGGAAAACAGAATGGATGGCCGCCTTCTAGACGTGGTTTTTTATAGGTTGTGGGCCCTATAAGACCAAGGAGAATAATCTAGTACGTGTTTCAATGTTGCTAATATCATGAAACCATTTGACGTGTTTAAATGGCTTACAATTTGGTTACCACGAACATAAATGGGTGTACAAATCTACTGGATGGAGTCCCCAACCAGGGTCGAGCAACTGCCACGCATGATAGCATGCGTGCACAGATTGAGCCAGAAACAAGCCCACTCTGCGTGAATTACTCGCCCTGATGCAGGATCTGTAGACAGGGATGAAGATTCAAACGAAAACTTTTATTTATTTATTTATTTATTTATTTATTTATTTTTCATTATTATTTACTTTCTAATATTCCGTTATCTCCGTTATTAACATTTTCCATTTTTTATGTACTTTCTAATATTTCGTTATTTCCAATTTATTGCTAATTTCATTGTGCTTCCCTATTCCTGCTACCACACAGTATTGTACTGAAAGTTAATTTTGAGTGCTAGGTTTGGGTATATCCTTGCGCCTGGGTGGACGGACATTATATGGGCACTGGTTTGCTAGGCGACAGTTCCTGGCGAAGTGGCCAAATCCCTGGCAATTGAAACACCGGATTCTGCATTGCCCCTGGTTACTCATGGCCCCTCGACGACGATAGGGGGTTCGAGGAGCCTGGCGGTCAAATGACTTGTCAACTTTTGAGATCTTTTCAAACACCTTTTCTTGATGTTTATCACCCAGGAGAACCAAGAGATACCTTGTAAACTGGTCAACTTGGGAGCTCAATTTCTCTTTCATGGCCTGAAACATGGCGAGTAGTAGGAGGACTTGTCATGTTTTGTTTCCATCGCTAAGATCTTTAGGTTGAGGAGTTGGTCTAGGAGTATATCTTTGGAAATTACTACAACATGGTCAAGGTACTGAATGTCATCATGCCCAAAGTGATTAGTGGTCATGTAGAGATATAAACTTCAGCTGGACAACACAAATCAAAGCACAATGTTTGCCATGAAGCAGATTTACAATGGCCAAATCTGTACCACCAATTTGAATTCCATGCTGTGCCTGGATGCAACATCCTAAATACAGTTACTTCATTGTGTTTGGGTCCACCACCCATGCCCATCCAACATGAATAGCCATCTATTGACTCTGTGGACATCTGAACTGTATAAAGAACCAAACCAGCTAATACAGTGGTTCAACTTTTAAAACTTGAATTTTGTGCTGCCTACTGTCAAGCTACTCTTCAGTGGATTATATATAGAGCATTGTGTATTATTCTGTCTCAGTTATTGTTAAGGAGTGGGGTGCGCAACTCCGACCGGAATAGAGTTCGGTGGGAGTTGCGTTGAGACAGATTTTTGTAAATTACCCAGACTAAACGGGGAGGTGGGTGGGAGCTTCACAACTCCTGAAACATGGCAAGTAGTAGAAGGACTTGTCATGTTTGGTTTCCATCGCTAAAATCTTTAAGTTGAGGAGTTGGTCTAGGGGTATATATTTGGAAATCGGCTCATGAGAGCGGACAAGCGATAATATCTTTCGAATAGTGCCGTCAACGTTGCAACTTTGAAGATCCTCAAGTGCTGTAATTCGGTATTGCAATGCCTGTAACGGTTGTCCTTACCAATTAAGATGGACATTAGCACACCACGTTAATGGACATTATAAAGACTCGCTCATTTCGACACAGCCTAGCGACCCTTTCTTTAAACTTACTTCTTACAAACATGAGCAAGACTTGCACAAGGCTATTTCCATGTTATTTAACTGGCATGTTAGTGCATTCAGGGAATTTTTTTTTTTGAGTGAAGACACGACTCATTAACACACTTATCTTCGGCTATTTGTGCATAGATCCCTATTAATACGCTAAATTTTTTTTAAACAATTTCTCTTAGTTCACTATGATCACGAGTGATGGCAGGAGCCAGGCAACAATTACCACAATTTTCTGAGGCACTATTTCAGTTCACTTAACTTCACTACGATCATGAGTGAAACACAGGCCATACTAACAGCTGTTTATCTCAGTTCACTACGATCACGAGTGAAGACACAGGCCTATCTTAACAGCGTTTTATCTCACTTCACTACGATCACGAGTGAAGACACATACTAATAACTGTTTATCCCAATTCACTACGATCAGGAGTGAAAACACAAACCCCTATTACCAGCTGTTTATATCTCAATTCACTACGATCACAAGTGAGGAAACAAGCTCATGTTAACACGCTTGCCAAATTTGTCTCACTTTACTACGATCACGAATGGAGGCATGCCTATATGCCCGCGCTTTTTTAATCATTGTACTACGCAAATACACAATCTGACTCTGGATGAAATCAGGTGTCAACGAAATTGTTTTTAGTTTTACTTGATGACGATCGCAATGTATATAAAGCCCTAAACAGCTGATGTATAAGCGACTAGACCATGCAACGCAAAGAACAAAGCTGTGATTTATTTAGCAATAATGGGAATGTTGGCGTGACCACTTACAGTCCAAGATAGAAAGGGAGATCAAACAATCAATAGGGCATGAAATCCGTTATATGACAGCCCAGGTGAGGTTCGAGCACGGAAATATTCGTACAAGTATAGGGTAGGTGAAATCTGATTCCTCCATGTTTTAGGCGGGCAAAATAGCGTTGAAAACGAGATAAACACAGAAAGCGAACGCCGGATAGCAATATAATCTAAACGGTTCATCAAATAGACAAATGCTATCATAAGAAGAATAATCTAAGTGGCCTAATAGAATAGCCAGAAAGCGCTGAAGCTGGCGATTATCATAGCGTTAACGGTGATGAGTAAATAACTGTTCAAATACTCAGAGACTATCAATGAAGCGAATAATTGGGCAACTAAGATTGAAACGTGGGAGTAGATTACAGTGGGCCTATTATAGATGGTGCTACCAGCATGAACGAATAATTTATATTTACCGGAATGAGTGGAGATAACTTACTTCAGCCACAGCTCCTTCAACATTCGGGGGTTCAACCGGTTGGATAACCGCAGGATTCAGGACAGCGTCAATTTCATTCTGTGCTGCAATAACTGGCTCTTGTTCGGCCATGACAAGACGTGTGTTTAGTCTGGTGATTATGTGCTTAGTAGCTTCACAACTCCTTCTGGCGTAGCTTTCACCCAAGTGAGCATTTAGGCAATGGTTTCGCGCTTTCATGACATCCCGTAGCCAATAGCATGTAACCAGCCCCCACGTGACCGCTATACGCGGCATTAATGGTTAGATTATGATTTCGGCAAAATATTACAATATGCAAATGACTTTGCATAGTTATATATATTCACCATTCATTCAAACAGAATATTACTTGGCCATTCTGCCTGGCAACTGAACTTTTCTACTGATAACATTCTACTGAACAATATAGACTACCCTATCAGTCTCACATTGGATGTGAAAAATTTAGTTAACTAAATGTATGTACTGTGTATGGTACAGTATGTACCATGTACCATTAAAAAATCATTGTTGTCACATATCAGGTTGTTCATGTTTACCAATTATCAATAAAATGTTTATTAAATTGTCTTTCAATGAATTGATATTTATATGCATGGTTATCGTTATGTTATTGTCCTTATCACAGACACACAGAGTAGTCGTTATATAAAAACCGGTGGAATTGGGCTTGGATAGCCTCCTCCGCAGGCATCTCTGTTGCGCAGGCACGCCAGCTTCACGCGCGTGTGAGACACGCTATACCGGGGCTACACGCCGGGAATCGCACACAAGTTGTAACAAGGTCGCTGCTTGCTTGCTACAAGTCGCAATATCAAGCCGCATCAGCATGTCTTAGCATACGTTGTTCCAGAATTGTTGGAAAATCGCAACAAATTGTTATCAACTCGGTAACGTGTTGTTTATTGTGCGGCGTGTGTGTCGTATGCTATAGCCCAGAAAAGCGTGAAGCCGTAAAGGAAAAAGAAATGTTGATAGCAGCTGTTCGCACTGTAAATGTTAGCCCGCAGAAACGAAAATTTCAGCCAGAAACGATGGAGTACAAGATGAGTGAAAGATCGAAAGTCCTTGACACAAAGAATATTTCATTTGCCTGGACAGAAAGCGTAGCGAAGAAACACAAGCGAGTGTCAGTTGCCGACATCTTCTCTGCAAGTGGTGGTGGGAGCAAATGCGAGGTAAACAATGTGCTTTCTGTCAATGCGGTGGTGCACTTCAAAGGTGAAGCCAAACCAGTCTATTCGCATGGCATGAGGAAGACTCTAACCATGTGCAACCTTATTATTGCTGATCGAATTTGCGCTGTTTGAGCAACGGTATGGGAATCAATGGTCGACAAAGTCGTGCATGGTCAATTGTATCAATTTCAAAATTTGAAACTCAGTTTTTTCAACAACAAATACCTCAACGGTACACTAGAATCAAAGATATTAGAATGCAAACCGATTGGTGAATTGCCAGCTGAAGTGTACCAAGCGGCTGAAAATCTGAAACCAAAAATAGATGAAAATGAAGAAGCTCTTGGTTGTTTTCATTGTCCCCAGGCTGTACTCGAAAAGCTTTTCCAATCGCTTAAAAGAGAATCCAAATTACAACATTGAAGAAACAGATATCAGTAAGCTTTCTGGTAAAGTAATGAAACAAACCCTTATGTTACTAAAAAAGCTGTCTTTTAAACTCCATATGGATGACATGGAAATTGCTAATATTGCTATTCTGTGGTCATTCTAACCAAATTGTGAACCAAATCCAAATTGTGAACACGGCATGTTTTAAGGAAGATTTAGTTACTGTTGTTACCAAAGTTGTTGTTACAGATTGAAATAGGTGTAATTATTATGTTGCATTGTTACACTTTCCATACTGTTACTATTATTACAGTTCGATGTTGTGTTATTTTGCTAACCTGAGGGATGTACGTTTTACTGTGACAAAGAAAAGTTTATAAATGCTATTTATATTTATTATGTGATATTGGTACATTGGTAAAATAGGGTTAATTTGTAATTTTGTTATATATTATATAGTTTTATGCTAAGATAAGTACCGATTCTGTTGCATAAACACTTTCAATACACTATTTAATTAGGGGCAGTTTACATGATCTTGCTTGGCCAGGATTCAGTGAGGCGTGCAAGCGGTTGCATATATTGAAACAAGTCGGCATGCACATCTGAAAATCTATACAACTCTGTTGTCACTGGTGTTACACGTCTGTAAGGTGCTAAAATTTCGGCGAAATTGCTCAAGCTGATAAGATATCTGTTTCGTGTTAATAACTTATTCACGGTGAAAGTAAGCATGATTATGCAAACAGAACGGCGGCTACACATTTCAATAAGGCATAACTGGCATGAACTGTGGTTAAGTTATCAACCTTGTACCCAGGCTCTTATCTGTGCTCCCAGTTTGTAAAGTCTAATGTTTTATGGAATAATGACTTATGGTAAAGTCGACATGCTTTCACTGGTTCACTGCAATAATAGAAAAATATTTTTTACTACTATTGATAACTAAAGGATTAAATGATTTCACTATTAATTTATACTTTGCTACCTCACCTTGCTTAAATTAATCCAAATTTATGTTGAACTTGAATCCCAGCTAAAAGGAATTCTCAGTAGCGAGTTGATTGTTTCCAAAACTCTTATGACAATGTTTATTAATCAGCTTGTTTCAACATACACGGCTTCTGTACATCTCTTACAAATCTTCCATTCTTGGTTCTCACGACGACCCGTCTCACGATTACTTTCTCGTCTGGGAAGACCTCTTCTACTAGGCCATCGTCCACAGGTACAACTGCTGTCGACCAGCAAGACAAGATCATTGACTCGTACGTTTCTTCGTTCTTGCTGCCATTTTTGGGGTTGTTGTAACGTCGATAGATACTCACTGATCCAGCGCTTCCAGAAGGTGTTCGCTAGGACCTGCGCTTGTCTCCATCGTCGAGTGAAACGATCTGCTCCAACGAATACTCCGGGCGGTAGACACAAGTTGGTCTTCAAGAGCATCCACTTAACCTTCTCTGCACACAAGGGGATGATCATTAAGAATTCTCTCTACCTCTGCTAGAAAGGTCACTAGTGCTTCATCATTGACAGTTTGCTCTGTCGTCAAGGCCGTAAGGATCCTGCAAATGGAAGGGATCACTCTCTCCCACAGGCCTCCTGTGTGACTAGCATACGGCGGATTGAAACGCCAGTTGATACATTTCATCCTTAGTTGGTCGTACATCTTCGCCTGAGCTGCATCTGTTTTAATCTTCCCAAAATCTTCCGTCAGGATTCTCGATGCCCCGATGAAGTTCGTACCATTATTGCTAAACATGGTAGTCGGATTGCCATGGCATGCTGTGAACCGGCTAAAGGCACATAGGAAGGATTCCTCGTCAAGGGATTGTGCCACCTCAATATGGGTGGCCCTTGTTCCCAGGCAACACACCCATAAAGACACACCCATATCTTTTCACCATGCTGCGACCCCTTATCACCATGAGCGGCCCAGAGTAATCTACTCCGGTTGATTGGAACGGTTGTTCGGGTACTGTCACTTAAGTTGTTGGGAGTAGAGCCATCAGTTGTTGACACGGTGGTGCAAACATTTTGCTAGTTACACTTGATGTATTTATTCACCGCCCATCGAATTCTCAATCTCCCTTGCAAGATCCATTACTCCTGCTGGATTGCTGTGAGGACAGTTCGAACACCTGAATGACCAACATCCACATGGAAATGATGAATAAGTCAATCGACGACATGATGCTTATTTGGAAGAATGGCTGGATGCTTATCCATTAACTATTGTTGCCCTATCCAATCTGCCACCGACTCGTATCACTCTGTCACTTCTTCTCGAAATGCTACATATAGCACATAACGAACAAGACGGTCTTCGCTGTTTGTAACTCATCCACAGACAAGGGTCGCCTTACATCATCGGTCAACTGGGTGATCTCTAGGTCGGGTATCTTCTTGTACCGAGCTCGTAGAAAATGGGTAAATTGGATGAGCCATGCTGCACCTTTTAATAAGTGATACCACATCGAATATCTTTGGATAAAGGAGTGTAACAGATCTTCTCCCTGGCTTTGCATCCCATAAATTTCGATGCCACGCTTCCACTCTAATGCTTCGTCAGGCAGAACGCTCACCCCTTCAGGTCTGGACAGCCAACCTGGGTTCGTCCTCGAGTAGAAACGCCGGACCATTTGTCCAATATTTATCTCCTGCTCGTCGCTGTGTTGCAGACCCCTGGATGCATAGCTTGCTGGATTGGCCTTGGTGTTGACATACCTCCACTGCGATGGTTTGGAGTGATTGTGGATGATAGCTATGCGGTTGGCTACAAACGTTTTGAAGCGACTGGCTTCATTGTTTATGTACTCGAGTACACATGTCGAGTCTGTCCAGAACCACACAGAATCGATCTTCATACTAAGTTTTTCCCGAATTTGGTGGTCTTGCTTCAACGCCACCATCGCCGCCACCGATCAGCTCCAACCTGGGTATGGTGGTGGGTGTAATCGGGGCTACTCTAGACTTTCCCATTACTAAACTGGAGTGAATTCGGCGATACGAAGGTACGAAACACCGTAGCCGTCTGTCGAAGCGTCCGGAAAATGATGCAGCTGTACATTTGAATGTCCCAAGGCAGTGGGCTTCAAAATCTCGGAATGCTGATTTTCGCCAACTTGCGGCATTTTTCATGGGCTGCCAATTTCTTTTATATCTGTGGCCGTTCTTTTGGCCACTCCAAGCGCATTCACCTTTTCGCTTATGCCTTGCCAAACCGCATTTTTTCTTTTGTTTGTAATATTTGAGGAGAATTTTTCTCGAATAACATTCAAATTCTCCTCAGCTAACTGCAAGAGCACTGTGCATTCCGCTGGAGAAAAGTTAGCTTTCTTTCTCTTTTGCTTTCAGCCATATTACTTTTTGATTTTCGTGTGAAAGAGCGGGAAAAAAAACAGGTTTGCAACCCGTTTTCCGCTAGGGATTTAAGCTTATCCCTCGTTTAGTTTAACGCGGCACTAAACGGTCTTCGTGCAACGCGGTTATCTCGTGCGTTTAACTATGCAACTGATAGGAAATTTATACGTTGCATAGCGCTAAACGCTGGTGAAATTAAACGCCGTACGAACAACCGGCCCCAATACAAGAAGCGACTCTGCTTGATGAGTTATTCTCATTTCTCAAATCAGCATTTACTAAACAACTGTCCAAAGACCTTTGCACAAATGCCATGGAGTAGTACCCTGAGATTAAGGGCACTGGTGATTTCTTAGTTTCTTCTACTAGGACATCAGACGTAACAAAAGATTTATTTGACTTTGATGAAGGCTAGGCAGGAAAGCAGGCCCCCTTTATCTCAGTGGTCCGACCTCTTGTAAGCGCTCTACAAGCACTAGAACTGGTGGGGGATACAAATGCTACAGCAAATAAATGCTCGGATCCTAATCACATCAAGGCCATGATAGAAGATGCTATAGTGCTCTTGTCTATTGTCGCCTAAACAACTGGCGTCAAAAACGATTTGCTGAATTCTTATTAGTGTTGGCAAGCGTACACTAAGAGATCAAATCTCTGCCAATAAGCATCTCTTTCCAGAGAAATCCACCAAGTGATTAAAGATGAGCATGAACACTCAAAAACCAACCGGAAACTGGTCTCACAACCGACCAAAACCTAACGCATGTCATGTAGCCAACAAAATTGATGAACTATATGGAGTTGTCGCAAATAACAACCGTGAAGTGGTTCTGATTACAGAATCCTGGTTAACCTCTAACATCCCTGACTCGGCAATAACCATTGGTAATGAATACACTATGTTTCGTCCAGATAGACTTACGCCCAGTGCTTCAGTCCACGAAAATACTCCTGTTACTCGTTTAATGACTGCTGAAGAAGATAATAGAGAGGTTTTATGGCTGATGCTCAAACCACCTAGAACTCCGCGCCCGTTCAGCTCTATTATTGTTGCTGCTGTATATCATCCTCCAGGCCAAAATTCTGAGAGTGGAATTGACATGATAGAGTATCTTACCAGAAATTTAGACAGGTTCTCTACGACCGACCATCGTCTGCAATTGTAATTGCCGGAGACTTTAATAAACTAACCTTATCCCGGCTATGTAGCCGATTCAATCTAAAGAAATCTGTCACTGCTCCAACTAGAGGACATAATGTTCTGGATCAGCTCCTGACAAACATGCGAGACATATACAACTCAACTCATCACTTGCCACCGCTTGGGCGTTCAGATCACCAATGTTTACTTTTTGTACCAACGCAGAAAGTTAAAGCACCAGTTTACACAAAACGAGTTAGACTTTTGACACCTGGAAATATAGGTGCTCTAAGTAGAAAAATCATACTTGAAAACTGGGGCTGACGTATACCCAGTAGAAGAGATAGATGAGAAAGTAAACGCTTTTACTTCAATTATGCTCACAATTATGGACGAAACTGCCCCTGAAAGAATGGTTAGAATGCATGTTTTCAATAAACCTTGGATGACAAGCTTTATCAAAACCAAGATTAAAGCTAGACAACAGGCTTTTTCTCGTAACAACCATACTCGTTATGATGAACTATTCGCTATGGTTTCGGATCTTATATCAAAGGCTAAATCATCCTACTATCAATCAAAAACAAAAGGACTTCCCACAACAAATCCAGATAAATGGTTTAGGACCATCTACTCTCTTCTTGGTGTTAACAGTGGCAGCAACTTATTGAGGAAAATATCAGACAACGATATTCAAGATATGGCTGAGAATCTACAATAGGCCTTCATAAAACCTTGGGAAAATCTACCATCTGATAGCGTTCTAGATACTGATATGATTGACCTACCATCTATAGGGCAAGTTAAGAACTGTCTAAAACACTTAAAGTGCCCCTATGATCAAATTTTTACACTTGGATATTTTCACTCCAACACAACTAAAATGCTGCATAAATCTCTTGTACAAAATATTACAATAGTCTAGTCACAAGAAGTACATTGCAAGACCAATTGCACACCTTGCTCCCAACTTGACCTGTAGCTCAGTTGGTAGAGCATCCGACTAGTATCCGGAAGGTCGTGGGTTCGAATCCCAGCCCGGCCAAGTAGAGTTTTACTCTGCCTGCCCGGTATGGTTCGAACATCACTCGGTGTAGCGTTTACCACCTAAGAAGTACATATTTTTAATGTTACTTGTGCATGTGGTACTGGCCGCCATTAATTTGCCATGTTCCAGAAATGATCAATGAAGTGATATCAAAGACTACAAATGTGCTGTTTCTATTGGCTTGTTGTCAATTTGCATTCAGTCTCTCACGTCAAAATCTCGTGGAGGTTTAAATTGCTGACACAGCAGGAACGTGTTTTGAGCAATGGCGGACCAATATGGACGTTTTCAAAATTAAATTTCTTCTCTTAGACAAATCTGTTCATTTTAATTTTGATGTTTGGCAATATATATAGCGACCATATATTTTATACTGGCAAATACTCTGTTGAAATTTCGTCGTAGGAGCACTTTAAACCCCCAAAAAGTGACCGGTGTAGACAAAATGCCTGCATGGATATTAAAACGTTATTGTGAAGAACTTGCCCCAGTCATCCACAATATTGTTAAACATGCGTTGGTACCTCCAGTTGCTAAAGTTAGGAACCCAACGGATATTGAAAATGATTTCAGACAGATATCCTTTCTTCCACAGAAGGCAAAGCTTATTGAAAAAAATTAACTTCAGTTAAATATAACAGATCTGAAAATAAAGAATAATCAACATGCCTTTACTAGCTCACGATCTACTATTTCCGCTCTAATATCATGATACATGATACAGAAATGGTACAATGTCACTGACAATTCTCAATCTGGGAGAAAAGGTGCCCATGTCATATTCATAGACTTTCGCAGGGCTGTTTACCTGGTGAATCACAATACCCTATCAGGAAAATTGGCTTCTATGAATGTCAACAAGTTTTGGCTATGGGTAAAAAGCGAGGCCTGTCTGCAGTCTTCCGGTTTTGACAGGCATCGCCAGCAATGCTCAAATATCGCTCGTGCCCGGAAGGCGACTATAAACCAGTGATGCGATGCCTGTGGAGGAGGCTATCTATTACCTGAACACATAGAACATTCTTATGAACTTTGAAAAATAGATGCTTTTAAAATTTTATCCAAAACTAAGAGACACAAGCAATCCTTTATAGAAGGAGCGTGTAAATATATGTAACGTGTTTTTCTTCCTTTTTTATTGTAAATAGTGTGTAAATATAGATATTAATAATTTCAACTCATGTAAATCCATTGTACTTTTAACGTAAAGATGGATAATTAAATCTTCTATTAAAAAAAAGAGAGGGATTTCAAAACAAATCATTTTGTAACCAGTCCTATGGTAAGCAGTGCTTTCGTACTCAAGGCTTCCAACGTCCAAACTTTCGTGGACCACAATGCAATCATTCCTTCAAACCATCTCCCAACAACAAAGTCAGTTGGGCACGCAGAGGAAGTCAGGCAAAACGTAGCTATTTACTACCAAAATTATAGGATATCCAACCACCAAATGAACAAGTGGCAGGGCGAACCAAACATTTTGATTCGAACTGGCATTAATAACAGCAGATCCATGGATTTTATCCATAATTCAAGGGTACCAGATATCCTTTCTTCATCCATCATTTCAATGGACGACGAGACACACAAAGGCAATAACAGTAGAAGCTCTGACTTCTATCAAAGCGACCTTATGATACAGAATTTCAAAAAGAGGCTAATTTTCAACCTAAAGAACTTGAATTGTTATGTGGAGTATCAGAAGTTCAAAATGGAAGGTTTGGACTCTGTACGCAAACTACTTCAAAGGAACGACTTCATGATGAAGTTAGACCTCACAATGCATATTCTTCAATACCAATTCACGACAATCACAAGAAGTACTTAGGACTAGTCTTCCAAGGGATTATCTACGAATTCCAGTGTCTGCCATTCAGCCTGTCTAGTTCACCACGGATCTTTACCAAGCTGTTAAAGCCCATCATGGCCCTAATCCCGTCACAAGGGATACAAAACAGATATACCTAGACGACACACTTCTCATGGAACAGAACCCAGAGAGACTGACACTATTGTTTCACGATCTTGTCAACCTGCTACAAAACCTGGGATTTGGGGTAAAAAGAGAGAAGTGTTCGCCCCAACGCGGTGTATCGAATTTCTAGTAGCAATTTATCAACTCGAAAGACATGACCATATCCGTCCTGAAAGAGAAGCTGCAAAACCTTCAAGCTGAATGCAGGAATGAAGAGGCAAAGCTCGATACTGAAAGGAAATTAAACGAAGCATTCAACATCATCCAAGACATTCAGTGTTTGAAAATCGACAACGAAGAAGATGAAGATGAAGTCGATCAATGGGCAAACCAAGCAAAGGGACAATTGAGAACATACGAGATTGCCGTCGGGAAACTAAGCGACAAAATACACGAGAATGAGGAGGAACTTAAAGCAAAACAACACAATGAGAAAATCATGCAAGAATCTGAAATTTGACAACAACGCATATCTGAAGAAGAAAAGGCTGAACAAGAGAAAAGGGAACGCGATCAAATGTTCATTTTAGTGCTCGAAAAAAAGAAATTGGGGATGGCCAAGAAGAGGCGAATACAAACAAAACTACCACAATTGGAGATTTCTGCGTTTCAAGGTACGTATTTCGATTGTGTGAGATTTTGGAATTTGTTTACTCCCCAGGTAGATGAAGCGCCGTTAAAAGATGTGGAACTTGTACAACCTAAAGTGCACTCAACCATTGACAAGCTACCACACAACAGTGAAGGGTATAAAAAAGCGAAAGAGTTATGGTGATGATAATATAGTAGTTAACGCTCATATTCAGCAAATTTTATCCTTACCTGTTCTCAATGGTACTTGTAAAGTCAAAATACACAGCTTCTATGACAATATATCGAGTCATGTTTAAGCCTTAGAAACACTGGGTAAACTTGAAGATGTAGTGGGCAATGTTAGAACGACCCTAGACAAGCTTCTGTTCTGACGAACTGAAACAAACTGGAAAAAGTGGAGCTTCAATGACCTAGTCAAAGCATTGAGAGGAATGGGTGGAATGCAAGCAACAAGAAAGAGAACTCATTTTGTGACAGTCATAGCTCAACAAATTGCACCACAATAAGCGATATCAGTGAGAGAAGATTAATCCTGAGCAACAAGAGGCGCTCCTTCAAATGCACTGGTGAGAAACATTGAGCAAATGAGTACAGAAGCAAAATTAATTGTTACCATTGTTCCAGGAAACGTACATCATTATGTAATGAGAAGGACAAACCTGCTAGTGATCAGTCTACGAAATACCAGCTCCAAGCCAGTGAAGTAAAGAAAGCAGTTGTGTTTCAAATGATAAAGGTAAAAGTGGACGGAGTGAAATATTGAGCACTCTTAGACACTGGTTCAGGGACATCCTATGCACCAGCAACAGTGACAAATGCAATAAGAAAACAACCTGTGAGGCAACAGAACAAAATAATTGAAATGATGTTGCACACAAAGAATGCAGATGTCTATGAGCTGGAAATTACTGATTTGAAAGTAAAGGTTAAGATACCAGCAGAGGTGAATAAATTTGACAAGAAAGTTCTGTTGACATTACCTAACCCTAAGTACAAGAAACTGATTGCTCCCATGACCACCTCAAAGGTGTCCACATCAATGATGAAGATGAGCAGGACATTCTGCAAGTGCATCTCATATTTGGTGCAAGTGAAGTGTCAAGAATCAAGACCACAGTCCCTGCAAGACTAGGGAGAGAAGGCACACTTGTGGCGAAGAAGACAACCTTGGGTTGGACTATCATATCAAGTTAAACCACTCTCTGCTTCATTTTTATGTTCATATGAATGACAAATTTAATTGTTTTACCATTTGTCTAATTACTTTAGAATATAAACATTAATACAGAGAAATAATAGATCGACGTGTTCCGCTCTTTCTTGTCACACTGCGCATGCTTTCAACCCTGCCCGAGATCTAGCCGCAGATAGGTGTGCTTTCATAACTGAAAGTGAGTCATCCAGAATTGCCAACCAACCGTCATGTTGCAACAAAGAGACTGGATTCATTGTTGCACCACCTTGAGAAACAACCCTATTTGTCTGAGAAATATGATGAGATCATGCAAGCTCAGAGAGATGAAGGGATTATTGAAGAAGCTCCTGAGCGATTGAATGGTCCTCGAGAGCATTATATTCCACCCAAGCCAGTAATTTGTGAACAAACATAGTCAGCAAAAGTAAGAGTGGTGTTTGATGCATCAGCATCAGGCCACCAATAAATCATCATTGTTGAATGATTGTGCCCCCCAAGACATTGGCCCCTCTCTACAAAGGAAGATCCTTGACATTCTTCTGAGAGTTCGTATGAAGCCCATTCTTTTGGCTGAAGATATCAAGCAAGCATTTCTGCAAATAGTGGTTCGAAAGACAGAAAGGGGTGTGATGAGATTCTTGTGGATTGACAACATGCTGAGTAAACGAGATGTAGTATACTGGAGGACCAGAGCCATGTTCGGCTTGGGCCCAAGTCCATTCCTTCTTGCAGGGACGCTAAGTGTTTATCTGCAGAAGTACACCGAGAAGGGCCCAGATGTGTTACAGAGATAGACAAAGGCAATTACGTAAATGGGATCAACATCTTGGGAGACACTGTCCCGCGAGAAATGAAAGAACAAGCCAAAAACATCTTGCGTGAAGCAAGTTTCACATTATACAAATGGCATTCAAACGCAACAGAGTGGGAAAGTGATGAGGTTGAGAATGGAGAATCCACCTACACTGAAGAAAGCTTAGGACTTGACCATGTGAGACAAAACTTCTTGGTATGGGATGGAAGCCGCAAGACACCTTGTCAGCTCACTTGAAACAGCCAGCAGAACAACCAACAAAGTGAGTGGTGCTGAGAACCACGGTTAGAACCTATGATCCACGGGGACTGGATTCTCCTTTATCGCTTACAGCAAAAGTACTTTTTCGCGATATTTGTGACCAAAAACTTGGTGAAGTGGTTAAGGAGCCTACCAAGCTTTTTGGTCATGCCCGGATGCATTCTTGCAACAATTGGGCCAAGCATACTACACGGATTTGCTGATGCAGTTGGCTGCTGTGCTGTTATCTACGCTATTATCATGCAAGGAGATCAAGTGTCACAATGATTCTTGGTTTTCAAGATGAGATTAGCTAAACGGGACTTAACTATGCTGAGATTGGACTTGGTTGGTTGCCATATGGTTAGCAATCTCCTAAGCAACTCGACCAATGTGCTAAAGCATCTTCCCATCCAAGGTATATATGCCTGGACAGATTCTACCGTTAGCTTGCCATGCATCCAAGGTTGTGGAAACTACAAACAGTTCGTTGCGAACTGAGTAGAGATCAATTAACACAGAGCTGTTTGGGTAAATGTTCCGTCAGATTAGAATCCCGCTGAAAGTTACATTAGAAGAGCACAGTTGGAAGGTGAAGACCAGAAAGGTTTCGAAGACAGCTGTGATTGTCTTAACCTGTAGAAGAACGAAGATGGAATCTACATCTGTACAGGACTAATACAAGGTGAATACCCTATTTATCTACCAAGTGACCACCTATTATTAATGTTGAAATAAGAGTAAAGCCGAAGTTAAAACGTATATCTTCCTGTAGATGTGCCTAACTAGAGCCTAACTAGAGATATACATGTGGAACTATTACCAGATATGAGTTTTGAAGATTCTTAGCAACTTTTAAGCATTTTGTCGCAGCTAGAGGCCACCCAAACAAGATTATATCAGATAATGCAAAAGCCTTCCATGCTAAAACAAGGTGGTTAAGGCGAGCGACACGTGGTGGGAGATTACAAGACTTCATGCAACGACATCACATCAAGTGGCAGTGCAACCTCAGCAAACCTAGCTGGTGGGGGGTATGTTCGAAGGTATGATTGCCTTAGTGACGGACGTGCTCTACGAAGCCGTAGGATCAGCTAAGTTAACGTACGAAGAATTACAGGAAGTATTACTGGACATTCAGATCATGTTGGATAACCTATTGAGAAGATGATGTGGAGCTACCAGTACTTACACAAAATATGATGATTTTTGGCAAGGCCAAGTACCTCCTAGATTTGCCTCCTACAGAAATAGAAGATGGTGACCTGCGGAAACGAGCCAAATATTTAGTAAAATGTGAAAAGAATATTTGGAAACAATGGAGGAATGAGTACTTGTGGATGCTTCAAAAGTGGGGAATGACCTAACAACTGATGGTAAAAGTGGCCAATTACAGGAAGGAGTGGTGGTACTCACAAAGAGAGAAGAGAAGAATTGTGGACGCTGGAAAATGGGCATCATTCACAAGGTCATCCCAGGTCGAGATGACATTATTTAAGTCGTTCCAGGAGAGACCACTACAGTTTCTCTACTTTTTGGAGCTGCATTGCGATCCAAGGTGAGAGAATTTTGACCAAACCGTAAAGCAGCCATCGATGCAACGCAGAACATTTGTAGCATGTACGAACAAGAAAGTGAAGATGAATGGTGATCTCCGATCAGCAACTTTTAAGAACTTTTACTTAATGGATTTATATACTTTATTTTTTTTAATCTTCTTTAAAAATAGGGGAGTGTCGTTAATCAATTAATAACTAATTGTAATCCAATACCAAAGGCATGACAGTTAATAATTAATCAGTTAAGAGTGTGACTTGCAAGAACTACAACATAATTCTGTGAAGACTTTGAAAGTGGAAGTATTTTGACCGCTCATATACAAATAGAACTACAAAACCCCATTCTTCACCCCATACGTGGGAATCACAATATATTCACCACAAAATCTTGTATATCATGACCCTATCGATGGCCAACCACTCGGTACTCTACCGGTAATATCCCGTTTTATGAAAGGGATATTTGAGCTTTCACCACCAACACGGAAGGTATGCACTACCTGGTAAGTAGAGACAGTATTGCACCATGCCAACGGTAGAGAATCTGTTACTAAAGGGCTTAAATTTGAACAGAACTGTCCTTTTAGCGCTTGCATCTTCACCTCGTGCTCATGAACTTGCATCCCTTCATTTGGATCATGTCTCTATCGAAGAACACAGTTGGGAGGATTTACCTACCATCCCTCCTAGAGAACAAAGCAATTTGCGTTGTTAAGAACCTGAACCATTAGGTTCATCAGACAGCTCTGCTTTGAAGACCAAGTTTAATATGTAGTTTTCTACACAAAACCACACTTAGCTGTGGGCAGTCAAACAGTCCCCTGCTGGATACGTTCTGTTTTAACAAGCGCAGGTATCTATACCCAATACACGAGTCATTCAGTAAGGGGTGCAACAACATCAAAGGCTGCTGACTGATTATCGATGCATGGCAAAACGCAATGTTTTTGGGTTAATCCTTTTTGTTTGTTCTAATTTCTAATTAATCATTTAACTGTCCCCACAGGTTAAAATAGCACTGCAGAAACAGTTGAACATGAATGGTTAGAACCAAGGAAAACAGGAAATTGGTGTCCAGAGTCACATGGGTAAAAATGGTTAATCATTTCTGAATTCCTAACAAAACATTTTACATTTGCATTTCATATTGCTAAACAGTATTTAGTTTCCCACTTGGTTCATATGTATGCAGACCATAGAAATGCTAGACATAGAATGCTCCAGTCTAAATCTTGTCTCCACAAAATGGCGCATTCAAAAGGCATTTTACTCGGTCCAGACTTCTGTCATAGTGAATTTCGCGTGGTTACACGTCGTATTTTTTGCAAGAAAATGACTTTCGAGTCTTCCTTTGATGCATGCTTGGTTTGTATATTTTGTAAATCGGTTGACAAGTTTGGTGATTAACAAGACAGAATTTAAATATTTAACAAAGGATTGGGTATGAAAGGATTTGTTAGGCTGTTCTCCAGTGTAAGAACCCACAACTGACGTCATCGCCATAAGCGAAACAGAAATAGACCCGACCAAATTAATTACAAAATAAAGAGATCGTTAGATCGATGGATTGTCAGATCGGTGGATCGTTACATCGGTGGATCGATGGATCGTTAGATCGATGGATCGTTAGATCGATGGATCGTCAGATCGATGGATCGTCAGATCGGTGGATCGATGGATCGATAGATCGTTAGATCGGTGGATCGTTAGATCGGTGGATCGTTAGATCGATGGATCGTCAGATCGATGGATCGTTAGATCGGTGGATCGTTGGATCGATAGGATCTTGGTAACTCCAGTTCTGCTCATTAAATTTATTCTGCAGATGGGCTTAAAAATGTTCCTTATTATATCTGTAATTTATGATTCAACAAATTTGGGATTC
>JAOTOK010035879.1:0-10174 GCA_025770025.1 Virgularia gustaviana
ACTGAAATAACTCAAGAACGAAGCAAATAAATGAAAAACTGTAAAATAACTTACAAAACCATTTTAACAGATCTTTCAAAATGAGACAATAAAAAATTTCCCTTTATAGGCACTTTAAGACTGTGTAGCGCTACTCCCAAATACCACAAAAGACATTTTTTGTTATAATAAACCCCACCAGGTGCAACAAGTTCTAAGTAAAGCATTTTGAATTCAAGATTCTTCTCAAGCTTGTAGAAACCACAAAGTCAATACAATATTACAACTGGATAACAGCGTACATAATTCAGTAACAATAACAATTGTAAGAAATACTGTACCTTCAGTTTAGACGCTGAGACATAGCGTTTCTCTCCAGACCAAAGTGCTTCCACGAGTGACGCAAAACATGTGACCAAATTTCCTCCAAAACCATGCTTATTTGTCTTGTTAAGATCTATGTAGTAACTTTTACCTAAATATGTTGATAATTCCTGAAAATTACTGCATGACCATTGTTTACTAATAATATTACACATTGTTTTAACCTGTTTGGCTTGTGTTAGCATAATCCGTACAATGTGTATCGATGGTGCATGCAGTTAAAGATTTTTACGGTTTACGGTTTTCTTATTTGCGTGACTCGTTGCGGTCAAATACATAGCGACCCGAAGTGCTTCCGTTCCGATTTTCTACCGGCTCTGGAATACAATGAAAGCGCGCGGCAATTTTTCGCACAAACGTTGAAATTCGCATGTTTAGGCAGCTAGCTACAGTATGTCTACAACGACATACAAATGAGGAACGGTAAAATATTAATAATAGATAATTTTTCACGCTCTATATTATATAGTTAAAATCTGTGTATAGTTTATATTATATGGACCTTAAACGCTTTAGTTCATAAAACCAGGGAATATAATTTGGTATTAAACTTACTTAACAAATATTTTCTAAGAGCAGTGGCAGATGAAAGGCATTGGACAACTGAGTTGACGTAGCACATATTTGTAAGATTAATGAGACCAGTGGAGCCAGGTCGACAAGTGTGTACTTTCTCGTCATAACACAATAAGTATTCTTCGCCAGTTTGTTCGTCTTCTCTATCGCCAACAAACGTGCCTCCAGAATTACATGTACTAGTAGCCGTAGATAAGATTGGTGTAAATTCCTGGGAACAATTACCATTTTTGTTACCATGACATTTTAAATCGCCTGGAGTGGAATACCCCAGTCCATTTGGGGTAGGTACATCATCAAACGCTTCGCGATCAGATATTCCATTACAATTAACGTTTATCTCACTGATGGGTAAACCAAGTGACGCGTCATCCTGATCCGTAGTTATTTTGCTATAAATTGTGGATTTGTTATTTTCACATATCCCGTTAAAACTTGTATTTTGAACATCGTGGTTATGATAATTTGAACACTTGTTTACTTCAAGGTAATTTTTCTTAAAGGGGTCACGAGCAGAGCAGTCGCTATTTCCTTTCTCCTCACAAGTGTCTTCTTCTTCCTCCAGTCCAATATCACCATTAAAACTAGCAACATGCTCGCCCCTAGATCCATTACAACCAACATTGATATCCAGGCTACTCAAATTGTCAGATATAACTTCTGATGTATCGCTACTGAGGAGTCGTTCATCATTAATTTTACAATTCACAAAGGTACTCTTGTAAGCATGACATGTAAGACTATTTGACCCACCGTTGACCAGTTGTTGCAAATCAGCTGCACTTTTTTCTGTAAAAATCACAATTGACAAAATGACTCAGAGTAAAAATTTGACAAAATTAATATTATCCACGTAACTTAACGACAGAGCCCTGTTGGTGCAAAGGTTGTTCGGCAAGCACAACTACGTCAATATTCATTAAAGTGTGCACTTATCTATTACCTATTTGCACATGCATTAGGTTTACGAACGGGCATTAGTTACTGACTCCTGTAATTTTATTAATATTAAAATATCAAAATTAATATTATGCACGTAATTTAACGACAGAGCCCTGTTGGTCCAAAAGTTGTTCAGCAAGCACACAACTACGTCAATATTCATTAAAGTGTGCACTACTACCTATTTGCACATGCATTAGTTACTAACTCCTGTAATTTATCAAAGATTACTAATAAGATCTTAACGGTTGGTATTTTTTACTGAAATCTTTCATGGTTTCTAAATACAGTACCATTAATAACAAATTCATTAGACATAATGAATATGTACTTTAATTTGAAAAATTATGAATTATTGACGAGTTTATAAATCGCGTCACTCCCATTGTCACGGCGCATCAGTAAAATGATGCGTTTTACACCGCGATATAGATTCCAAATTCAATAGAATTTGAAAGTCATTTGAATGGAAACAACAAAACGTAAACGTTACCTTCACCAGGAAATGAGTGCAATGAATTCCATTTTCCTCCTTTTTGTTTTCTTAATGTTAGAGTAACTTTTCCCTTGCTCGTTTTATATTTTGATTGACTGCTTATGATGCCATACCTAAGTTAATATTTTGGGAGAACGTTTTAAACATATACAATAAACACTACAAATACAGCTCGACATTCATAGTGGTCAGCACAGTCCCGTTACAAGACAGGCATGTACAGATATGTTGTATACCTTAAATTAACGTGCCACTCAAAAAGTGTTTCTTCTGATGAACCAGCGTGCAATTTCAAAAATTCTGACGACCTACGAATTTATAAATGTAAACTTCATTCATTTGGTAAAATGTTATTCTGTACCACAATCTAGTTTAACAAACCGACAAAAATGGAACATTTGAAACATATTAAGAAGTTTCTAAAGGGCATTGGAAAATTGAGGAGTATTTGCAGCCAGTTTAGGCAACCAATTACAGACACCGCCTTTTTGCACATTTACTGTAGGAGGAGGGGGCTTCACGTTAAAGTCCTGCCGAATAGGCTCAGCCACTTTAAAGAGCCACTATATACGACGAAATTTTAAGGGAGGTTTTTTGCTAGTATAAAATTCTTGGTCACTATGCATATTACAAAACACCAAAAGTAAATCGCACGCATTTGTCTAAGAGAAGCAACTCAACTTTGAAAACGTCCATATCGAGTCCGCCATTGCTAGAAACTGTTCCTGCTGAGTCACCGATTTTGAGCCCCAGTGCGGCTCTGTGACGTCAAATACTCAATGCAGATGAACAACGAGCTAATGAAACAAGCGCATTTGGAGTCTTTGACGTCACTTTCTGGCTCACTTCCGGAACATGGTAAATTAATGGCGTCTTGTATTTTCCGCACAAGGAACGTTTAAGACATGGACTTGTAGTTCCCAGACACTGTTGCCAGACAATTGTAATATTTTGTACAATAGCTATAAACAACATTTTCGTTGTGTTTGAGTGAGAAAAACTAGGTGTGACAATCTGATAGTAGGGGCACTTTAATGTATCCTTACAAAGGCTATACTGGTACCCTTCAAATAGTGACCTCTCGTAATAAAGAATACCGGTATGTCAATTTTACCGTCAAATATACCAACACCTAACACTAACATAAATAAGGAACACACTTACATAAATATAGGGAAACCTGTAATACGAACTTTAATTATAATATCGGCAACTGACAGTACATCTTACGTTGTAGAACTGGTTACTTACCAACATTGATCCCAATTTAATAATTATTGGGATTCAATATCACGCGGTAAAATCGACAAGACGCGGTCTTCAAAGTTTTGAGTTTCAGAGTTTGGAAATGGAAATGAATCCAATCTGCATGGCATGCTGTACTCAAAGAGACATTCACCGCTGACGGTATTTTGGTAAAAAATATTTGCGAAAGTTTGCTTTGTAAAAGGGACGTTTTATTGGCTAGACGTAACTTGAAATCACAGTATAATTTAGCTATAGAAGGGGTTATGGCATTTATGCAATAAACATTTAATAGCATCAAGCAAGAGTCCCGCGTGGACCACCCCTTGCATTCTTACTTTTACTTTTACTTTTATCAACTTTATTGGATATATACATCCAAACGGCACATGTGCGAACGGGACTCCTTTTCCCATGCGAGGCACATGACCGTAACTTAGTAATGTAACCTATTTGTTTGGTTTTACTGAAGGAGGAAAACCGGACTACCCGGAGAAAAACCTTCGAAGCACAGGAGAGACCACCATAACTCAGCTCACATACTTAAGCGACCGAGTATTATTTTTACCAGGCGGTCACCCATCCAAGTACTAACCATACTCAACCGGGCTTAACTAGAGGTGAGAGGCAGAGCGCTACTCGCTTCTGCAAACCGTGCTTCACATTTTATGCGTTGCGATCGACCAATCGGATATCCTTGTGCTTGCTTGAGGTGCACAGCCTCGTCCTACTCACATGTATGCTACTGTCGTTGCGTTTACTGTTTCTTGCCCCTCCTCTCCCTACCGTGGGTCATAGGTTCTCCCGTGCCTCCTCTACCTAATTGCTTGTTTGTATGCTCGTGGTTGACTCGTGCTTGCCGCTGCCTCTCGTTAACGTTGCCTGTGGCTGTCGCCAACCATGCTTTTTGCTTGTCTGCTGTTAGTAGTGTTCCTGGCAAGTGCAGCCTTCCCGGCTTGCTGTTGTCATTACAACTTTCATTGTTTGTAATTGTTTTTCTGCAGGGATCGTCACAATGTCTTTTTTGTTGTTTTTGTTGTTGTTTGGCGTTCTGTCGCCAACGGAGGTTGTCTGGTGTCCTAGTATATACTAATACTGAAGTACGCTTCGTTTTGTTTGTTTTCATTTCGTGTTAATTGTAATGTTGTAAGCCTTCTGCCGCTCCCGCATGTCGGCCGAATCACGGGTTTCAGCTCTCTCCTTTTCAATGTCCCGCACATGCTCCCTAGTTGGCCTGGTTTGGCTAATGTCGAGTGGTTTGTGTATCCTAATTTCTACTAATACGAGACGTCTATCTTCCTTGATATACCATATGTTGTGTTACTAGATTTCTCTCCACCAGCCTGGGTGTGATGTAGCTCTGTGCTGAGAGGTCCATTCTCGGTTGCTTCAGGTTTGATCCTGGTCGCAGCTGCCATGCATAGTCTCAGGTCATTCGTGCCACTTACTGTTGTTCTGTCGACTGCTGTGAGGCACAATCCAACAAGCAGGAACTTCTAACGGAGCTACACCCTCCAGTCTTAACTTACGTTTACATGCTTGCCGCTATGGCTAGTGTGTATTATCCTATGCATCTGCTGGGTCAACCCCTGTACCACGTGACTGTATGTTAGTTGATATTGGGAATACAGCATTGTAGTGTAACTACCATGAAATAATCTAATATGCATAACACACAGCAATTACTTCAGTTTCAATAGGTGAGCATGTGGGAAACTGAAAGACTGGTGAAATATCTGACATGCACAGCAAATCCCTCTCACCTAGTCTTAAAATACAGTGTTAATGTATCCTCTTTGAAAGTAACAACTAGTGCATCCTCCTTGATCTCCTTAACATACACTTGCACAACAATATCTGAATCCTATAAAGTATGTACAAGAAAGGATTAGAGGACAATCTTCTTGTTACATGGTGCATGAACAACAAGATGCCTGCTAGGAATTAAAGCCATGGCAGCATGTCCCACAGCTGTGTAACAATGACCAGTCATGTAGCTACAGTGGGATTCAGTGAAATATTTTATTTTATCATCAGCTGCCAGGATGAAGAGGAGACTGGGGCAGAGAAGAGAGAGATACTTGACAACTCCAGAATCCGGAAAAGTGTGGCCTGTTCTGTTTTGAACAGGTAAATATTTTGCTGGACTATTAAAAGCTATTTCCAGTATCCAGAGTTTGACCGAAGTTTCTCCAGTCTGCTCCCCTTCCTCTCCATGCACGAGAGAGAGAGAGATTTATTATATAATTTTTGGGTCACAGTACCTTATTGTAAAAATCATACTTGATATAGCTTAATGGATAGGTGCTTGCAGAATTCTTCACCCAAGCTACAGTAAAAGTTGATTAAGTAGTGGCATTTGAGTTGAATTACAGGTCAAACAACTGGAACTAGATCATGTAACTCGAAAAGCCAGGATTTATGTTAGTTCCTACTAGCACCTACGTCTACTGCAATCTGATAAACCCGATATATACTATACTGTATTCTAGATTCAAGCTGATATTTACTAGATATATACTACAGTAGATTCAAGCGGTTAAGCTTGGCCTCGGAAATGTTTCCTGCTTCGTGAAATTCTACATTTTATTTGCCAAAAAACAAGATAATAACAAATGAAATTAGCGATCGGTAAATCGGACAAGCCAATATGCGATATACAAAATCAGCCGATAACCGATTTGTCGGAAAATTACCGATTATCAACATTTAATTATCGATAAATTTCCGATTATCGGCTCATCCCTATACCACAATTTGATATTAGACCAATGTCATTGGTGGTGCGGCTTGCAAACTTGCCAGTTTGACATGTACCATGTATAATGACCATACAACAAACCAAGCATTCATGTGCATGACCATGGTGGCAACATACTGTTTTGACAATGTTGAAGTATTATAAGTTATCATTTTTCCCAAACGATTCAGAAGAAATCTACTTTTGAAATGATGTATCAGCAGTACATGGACAATCAAAGGGCTCTGAGGTCATGAGTTTACGGCAATTTATGTGAACGTCAACATGATTGCGAGACATGATGATGATGATCATGATGAGGTGGGCATTTATAATCTGATCAATATAGCAATGTACCGTTACCTATAAAATTCACATTTCACAACTTCCTCTATTAAAGATATCATTTTAATGTAAACTGAGGCACTGTGTTACCACGGCACATGTAGTATATAAACACAATTTGATTGACAAGACAGACAAGTGAAGTGATCGTCAACAACTGAACTACATCATCATCCAGTGTACATCTGACTCTCTGAACCTACCGTTGCCACATGGCTTCTCCTGAAAATCTACACAATTGTCTTGACACAGCTCAGGCATATTGAGGTATTAGTAATCGGTGAATGAGTTCGTGATTCCTGAATATCAGTGTAGAATTGTGGTAGACTGCATAGTATGAACTACATTTTTACAACATATTGTATTCATATTTATATTTTGAACTCAACCATAACTCAACGTCGCAAAAAGGACTGGGTCTGTGCATAGAGTCTGTGTCAGTGGTCTGTGTATCTAAAATGATGTACTTTAAGTAAGCAGCAGTCGACTATCAAATATAAAGTGGTAAAGGAACCGGAAAACAAAATTCCATCATTTTGAACTGTAATGGTATTTTATACTAAAACTGAAGAAAAACGTGTTGGCAAAAGCCACAAGAAATTATAACATGTCCAACATTCAAAAATGAGATTACTAAACCTAGCATATAAAAATGAAGAGCAAATGGAATTGTCCCACGATATACTGTAAGTATTTTTCTCCTATCTGCCTGACTATACGGTACGCTTGCGTCATGGTTTGGACAAGGTGATTAGTGAGAGGTATTTAGCCTCGGTTGCCTCGGTATACATATAGGATAGCTAGACAGTGGACTGTGGTATAGAAATTAGGAAAGAACCATAGAGAAAGAACAGTGGTCTAATGCCTGCCTCGTCCCCAGTCGCTTTAATTTGAAACCGCGCGCGCAAAGCAAAAAACTGCGAATATCCCTATATGCTCCCAGGGGTTCCTCGTAAGAGCCTGCGGAGGAGGCAGGTCTACTCTAATGCAACCTCATTACCCATCCACGGAAATTAACCGTCATAGCCCAAAAGCCAGCAAAAAGGCCTATAAGGAAACATCGTACCTCCAAGTGGCACTACTGGTCACGGATTTTTTTTGGCGGTGCCATTTCCGAAATAGTTATGCCACTTCACGTAAAAATAAACAAAAAGCTAGGTGCAAAAAGTAATGATTTAAAATATTAGTCGCAAACCTAGTTTCAAAAGTCAAAACATGCATCCATTCACTGACGTAACAATCTAATCTGTTTTTAAGACACTAGTTATAGGCCTTTCGTTCTTCCTGTGATTCTATCGTTTTTCCTGTGATTATCTGTAAGAATTAACTTGAAAGGGACTTTTTGGAGGGATAAATTCTAGGGTGGTCGGGGGCTGGTAAAAAGGCCCTGTTGTAACGTAGCGTTATCGTAATTTGTCACAGAAAATATTATAAAGAGTACAGAAGGCTTATGACTGGTGCTTCCGCGAAATCGAGAACGTTTCACCACGTACGCTGCTGGCGACATTTCGGATCTATGAATATATCCAAGGGACTTGAAGAGCTCAATATCTTAAGAGGGAGGAAACAATACGCATACCCCAAAATAGACGAACCAGCGCAATGGTCTCCGTTCTGCAATCTAAATCTCAGTCGTTCAGTGGTTAGAACGACCTTCCAGATAAAAGCGGGCCGCGGTTTGATCCTCGGAAGGAGGCAAAAATTTTCCACATTAATTAAAATAATAGATTGCACTCAAGCAACACTATTTGTTTTGGTAAAATAGTGTCTCTAGTAAACAAATCTGTCAACTAAATCACCTCTGCTCTTCTTTCTCGCTATTCTTGTCGAACCAAAAGCTCACAAATTACCACGAAGTACGTTAGTATCATGTCCGCTATGTTTTAGTATTTACGTACTCCCCCGTCCTAAACTCGTTCGCGTTCGAAGCTGAGAAGAATGTTTTACTCAAAAGCGATGAAGGGAAGGATTTATTATTGATGGCCGGTGCTTATGGTTAATGGTAACGTCTTCGTCGTACAGAGTATATTCGTATGGTGACGGAGTAAGATTTGCCAAATCGGCTAGTACAGTATCACAAGGACTCTCACATAGCAATTTTGTCTGTCCTTGGCCCAGTAAAATATATTTGGAGTGGGAAGAACCGTTGTAATTTATTGAGGAAAGTTAAAAACGTTTGTGGCCGTGCTCCCAGCTTCGGAACGTCGCACCTTTTACGCCCCTGTCGGTATTTCGTACCTCAACGTGATATCCACGGGACTTGGAGAGCCTAATACTCCGAGTCTCCCGTCCCGTCACGTACCAGTGAACTCCACGTTTGAGTAGAAATACACTGAAGGCTGGCCCATATATATAAAAATTAATACCGTTGAAAAACGCTATTCACTGTGTAATTTCCTTCAACTCAAAGGAAAAGGTGTAGAAATATCAATATTATCCGTAAATGTCCCTGCTTGGTGGCCATTTTCGGTTGTTTTAGCCGAAACAGGTTGAAACAGTTCCCTTTGAGCTAAAGTCTTGAAATTAACACAACGAATAATTTTTTCCATGAGCTTCAATTTGATATATAGGCGAACATTTTTGCTCAAACCACAGCTTTACTCTGCAGCTGTCGTTCCAATTTACTTGGAGTTCATTGGGCTCACTTCGACAATGCATGCTGGAAATATGGCGTCTCTACCCATCAGTCATAGCTTGTTATTGTAACTCAACCTCGTACCTACGGGAGAGAGATCATAAGACCCCGGGTACGAGGTTGATTGTGGTTATCGCTCTAATGATCACCAGGTACAAAGCATGACAATTCGGGTGTATTGTAGGTTGGTACTAAAAATCATGACCTCACCCTCGTGAGAGCTGAAGAGGGGGAAATAGAACCAAGTTAACCAATTATGAGTATGAGAGGTGAGTTCAATGAAAGAACAAGTCCATGTTAATTCAAAATTTATTGAAACGTTTTGTCGACCCTCAAGCATAGTTGACTAGTTGCGTAAAAAGAAAGTCCTTCATGTTTATTTTCCACAAAAATTAACGTTCATTGGTCCTCACAGTGTTTCTTGAATGCTTTCGATTTCCAACCCAAGTTTCTCACGTTTTGTTGCCAATGCCTCATCACTTTCGACGTAATTCTGCTTGTTCATTTTACCGTCAACCACCTTCTGGGCTAAAATGATTGCATCATCCATCAAACGTTTCAACTCAGTCTCTTTACGTTGCAGCTCAATAACCTGAAATCAAACAAAACATTACATTTGAAGTTTCAAAAAGCTTTGTGGCATTGTCAAAAGTTAAAGGATTAGTGTCGCACCCTAGGATCGCAGGCTCAATGTTATTGTTTACATCCGCAAATTTATTCAAATTATATATTTTATGGTCATATATAGACACGGTACGCCATTTGCATTTTGCGAAGTAGCAGGAATTTACATAAAATTTAAATGTCAAGCTCCGAGTCTGATTTAAATGCT
>JAOTOK010035901.1:0-10172 GCA_025770025.1 Virgularia gustaviana
AAAGAAAGAAAGAAAGAAAGAAAGAAAGAAAGAAAGAAAGAAAGAAAGAAAGAAAGAAAGAAAGAAAGAAAGAAAGCCCCAATCAGTGTGTAGAAAGCTCGATAATTTACTGACAAATGACTGCTAATAAGAGTGCATTCACTAGACTATATGGCAGGCTGTAGGATGACCAGGTAAATCAATACTGATGTCATACCTGGTCATAACTGATGTCAATGTTGTTCATGCTTGCTTAGCCTGCGTCCAAGACACCGCTAGCGAAAGTCGTATATATCGAAAATTGAAAGAACAGCTTTAGACTCTAACGTAGGCTAATGCTTGCTAAAAATGTCCGCTTTATTGGAACAAATTTGTTAGAACAGTTATTTATAACAAGGTTGTTAAGCCATACTTGAACAATACTGTCAATTCAACAACCTTGTCCAAGTATCAATATTGTTCAGAGGTTTGAGTTATCTAAATTTTCCCAATTGAAACAACTCAATTGTCATTTTACCATCTGAAGATCTCATCAGAATTGTTGATAGAACTGATAGTGTAATATTTATGATGATTTAAGTTTTACATTTAAGATTGGGCATGAATAGTAAAATTGCCATTTGTCAATACACAAACTACAATTTTTTTTCAAAGAATCCATTTCTGCTATCCATTGGCTGCTATCGATGTTAATGACTAAAACGTTTCCTAGTACATCACTGTCATTTTATACAGTAAAACACAAGACACTGAGATACTGCATTCATCATGACTATTTTTGTGGGTCAGCATGAAATTGATTGAAAACTACTGTACAATATCATGTACAAAACATATTGTGCAGTATGTGCACTATGATAGATAAGCAGTTACACTTTTATTATATGAAGCCATTATATATGGGCTTGAGAAAGGCAAGTACTTGTCATGAGTTAAAACAAGACCATTTGTGGAATTACAATAAATACACTTGAGGTTTTAAGTGGGGGCAATGGCAGGAGAAAGTGAATTATGTTAAAGAAATACGAAATACCGTTTTCTTTTCTTAGTCTTGCTACAAACTTCTTTGGAGCAATAACACCAACTTTCCTCTTCTGTGAGGCGATGTTGCCAAACAAGTCAGAGAGGCAAGTAAGAAGAGTCTCCTTTCGCTTGTTCTGAGGCTTGTAGGCCAGCACCCTCTCGCGAAATGGCTGACAGAAGTAAAGTGCTTGCAGGACCGAGTTACAGTAACATGTGTTGCCGAACTAAGAAGGTGATAAGAAAAAAAGACGAGTACAGCTATAATAGATTAGTCTATGGCTTATAGTATTGTAACTGTAACTGTAAGTTATGAGTTTATATATACGAATATACAAAATGCCATGGCCAATTTGAAGCTTGTCGAATTTATAAAATTATACTTTAACTTTGTGGATCTATAAATAATATTCACAACTACAACATGTTGTGTGGTAACATGTTTCTAATATGTAGTACGAACACTTACATTAACAAGGCCAAAATACTTTTCATTGGGAGGGAATTCGTGGCCTATTTCCTTCTCCAGTTGCGATGAATTCACTCCCTATTTGAATTTCGAAATACAAAGGACATTACAAGCGTTAACTGGAAATGCAGAGTTAATGGCAGGCACAAAGAAGTCTATGGACAGAATCGTACCATGGCTAAACAGCTCTTCATTAGGAATTAGTGTTTACGTCTATAAATTTCTCTTCGACATTGGATCATCTTCCACAACAACAATCTATCAGTTTGATCCTGCAGTTTCACTTCAGTTCATCCTTCAAAACATGAGGTTAGAAGGGGATCTAAGTGGTAACAGGGATACATAGGACGGGAAAATAAGAGTGTCGTTCCAACGTTCCAGGTTCCAGCAACCGGTATCTTACCAACCTTATCAATTCGCTGTCGAAAACTTGGATCAAAAATCACCCCAGCCCGACAAGGGGGGTGGGGGTAAAGAGTGGCATATGTCATTATTATTTTTAGTATTTTTTGAACATATACTGAGTCTAAAATATTGATTCATAAAAATACACATTAATTTGTTGATTGTCATTGTTTTGTGCTTTTTTATCCGTACGCGCCAAAATAATCGGGCAATCCGCCGGAATACTCGCGTCGTCCGTGAAATGAGAATCCTGAATTCAAGGAGACTGGTCATGCGGAAAGTTGGCCTAGCTACCGTCCTTCTGGTACAGAAGGACTTTTCTTTTGGGGTTTATTATGGACAGAATAGAAAATACTAGGATTACAAAGGGTTTTGTTATTTCGGAATAGCGTCATTTGGAGAGTGGTGGAGTAAAAAGTAGTAATACACCTCACGTTCGCTTTGCTAGCCGTCCTAGCCGTACGGCCGACTTGTTGCGTAGGAAAATTTAACTATGATTTATATGATTTTTCTAACTTGGTTATTAGAAAAAGAAATGAAATTCAATTATTTGAAACAAACACGGTAATTAATTATAATTAAGAAGCTAACTACTGTATCACTAATTGGGCTTTTGGATATTCTAACCGCACGTGCGTGTTTCTGTTAATTAGTGACGTTACAGTACGTCCACTGGCAATTAGTCGCAGCTGAAATGGCTTCCGTTATGTAACACACGATTCAAGTGCGTTATGACATCAAGTAGACCAAATGGCTTTGTAGAACTTGAGGAACTAGTTCAACGGGGGGACCAGTGGGAAGAATGGGAAGAAACCGCCCGGTGGGTGACACTTGAGGAAACAGTTGAGTCTGATCGATGGAGCAAACCTCACGTACCATGCTTGTCTTTGGAAGGTTTACAAAACGTTAGACAGATCTTACAAACATGTCCAATTCTGATAGACATACAAGAATGCGATATGATATCAATCGTTGATGTAATTGTCAATGAAATGGTTCGTTCTGGTGATCTCGATAAATCTTTCCAAACGTCAATCACCCGACTTTTGTTACTTAATCACCGCCATAAAGACCAACGAAGACCATCATTGTTGGGACAACGTATCAATCGACATTTCTCCGTCAATAATCCTCAAGAAAACGAATGCAGCATAAAGAAGGATGAAGATAAAAATTCTTACCGCAGTGAAGTAATCGAATTTAAGAAGGATCAATCGTTGTAAGTCTTTTTGACAAATTCCAAAAACATAACCTATTTTTTCACGCAATTCTCAAAAAACATTTGCTAACTCTCCGCGCAACATAGTTACAAGGGGTCTTATTAAATACCAACCGGATGCGACCGAACCAAATTAATAAATAGCGACATAGCGACCGAGGCAGACCAACTGACCAAGTAAAAAGTACACAGACAAAAACGTAACAGGTTGTTCGTCGTTGTTCAAACAGGCGTGAACAATGTTGCAGCTGCACCCCATAAACAATATTGTTATCAGGTTGTTTTAATGTTATTCAACCATCAACTTGTTGCAACTTGTTGCAACTTGTTGCAACTTGTTGCAACTTGTTGACATGTTGCAACAATATTCACTGAACAAATTGCAACAATATTGATGGTTGAACAACATTGAACAACCTAATAATAATACTGTTCAAGGAGTGCAGCACAACATTGTTCAGTCTTGTTTCATCGACTTGCATCAACCTGTGCGATTTATCGTATTATCTTCGAATTTTCACACAATGCTGATTAAGCCAGTAATAACCGAGACTAAAACCGTGTTCGGACACCAATATATTAGCCACTGCGTTTTTACTGAGACATCAAATCTTATGACTTTTTCAATGCGCACATAGACAACGTAAGTATCAAAATGTTGCACAACATAAATGAAAAATCCAAATAAGATTTTTCTCGTTACTACGCATAGCCCTATAGTAAGACGAAAAAACTCAAAAACTCGGGCAACAAAAGCACCGCAAACTTGTCAAATGCTAATAATTACTAATGTATAAGTGAAACCTATCAGTCGGGCAAAATGTTCAAATTACATTTAAAAAAACATAATTTCAATTACAGATGTTCTTATGTTTGTATCAGTGGATTATGTCATCGGGAAATTGCTGTCGCTCCAGAAGAGGACGCTGCATATAGACCGCCACTACCCGACGCGGAAAACGGAGTTATTCGACTGCCTGATTTTTCTGAGTCAACCACAGTGTTAGTTGGCTCGGTTAGCTGCTTGACAAAACGTGTAGCTGCGTTCGTTCGCTTGGGTCAAGGTTGTTACCTTGGAAATCTGATGGAAGTCAACGTCCCTGTTCGCTTTCTTTTCGTCCTGCTTGCACCAGATGTGGAACAAGCAAGATGCAAGGAGACTGGCCGTTCTTTGGCAGCCATGATGTGTGACAAGACATTTTTAAATTTAGCCTACAAGTTTCAGGTAGGTGTGTTATACGTAACACTTATTAGTTCCATATATATCTAGAACTGAATTAGCATTTCATGGTGGTCGGGACTCAGCTTCAGGTCAGGCTGGCGAAAAACACGCATATTTTTTTTTCCATTTCACTTATCACAAAACAGATTGCAAGCATACAACCGTATGTCACACGAAGTCGTGATATATCTGCATTATTAATTTTTTACATCTTACGTCGCAGTTTACGCAGCTACAAAATGATAAAAATATATAGTAAAATAGCCAAATTTATAAAGCGAACCATCTGAAAAGAAATATAGTAGTATACATGGCTACAAGTAGATTGAAAGTTGAATTTCAAAATCGTGAAGTTAACAACACAACAGTGAATAACAACAACAAAAAGAACGATCTCAATAGTTTTATATTGCTTTTATATTGATTAACCCTTTGAGGTCATTGACGAGTAAAATCGTCTGGCGTTAGCCAGAGTAAAATCTGTAAAGACCATGTCTGACCCCAAAGGGTTAAGGTAGCTCAGTACCATTATACTAGATGGATCATACTCTGGGCACCTCTCTCGGTGGGCCAACTGAGGGGAATTATACCCGGCTAGCAAATTAATGAGCCTATATATAGTGGCTGCAAAATTCTTGGAGTGCTAAGTTCCAGTCGGGAAGTCTGTGATTAAGCTTTGTTTTCTTAAAAAAATACAGCTTTACAATGATTACAATGATAAAATGATTTGGATGTCTACTTTACCGCCGTGGAAATCGTTAACACGTGAGTTCATCCATAGAGATTCATCTGGTTAATAAATATTCCAAGATCCTTGGGCCGAATTTTCACGGTAGCGAACAAATACGACTTTTATAGTCGAGATATACTGAAATCATCACGACATTGTACTCGTTTTGTTTCTTGTAGTTGTATGTAACTGTAAGTTGTTTTTGTTTTTTTGTCTATGAACATATCACGTTTTCAGAGTTCCAGTTAGTTATCACCATAACTAATGCTATGATCACTAAAATTCTATTGATTATTCCAGGTAATCAACGTTTAATACTTTTACATTTTAGGAACGCAACCTCTTGTTACAAGCGATTGATGAATTTTTGGATGGCTGTGTGGTAATACCACCGGGAGAGTGGGACCGGCAGGTGTTATTGCAGACCATCCCAGTCTTAGAAAGTCAAAGCAGGAAAATGTGTGAACGGAGGAAGCGCAAGGATACTAGGGTACTTGAGGAAGACATAGAGATGGTCCAAGTACCGGCCGAGGATCCATTGGAGAGAACTGGAAGGTTTTGTGGGGGACTCATTAGAGATATAAAGCGGCGCGCTCCTCACTATTTCAGCGACATCACTGATGCATTCGACATCCATTGCCTTGCTGCTATTGTTTTTGTCTACATCGCCTCTTTAGCACCAGCCATCACGTTTGGCGGTATCCTTAGCGAGAAAACGGGCGGATGGATTGGTGTGACCGAAACGATTTTAGCCACAGCTTTTGGTGGTGTTTTATTCGCTTTGTTTGCTGGACAACCACTCACAATAATCTCCTTCACTGGACCGCTTGTCGTGTTCGAGAAAAATACCTATGTTTTATCTGAAAATTTTGGGATAGAATATCTTCCGTTCAGAGCGTGGATTGGTATATGGGTTATGGCGATCTGTTTCTTTATTGTGGCTTTGGAAGGCTGTTTCCTCGTGCGCTATTTTACGCGCTTCACTGAAGAGATCTTTGCTTGTCTTATCGCGTTCACATTTATCTATGACGCAGTGAACATCGTCGTAAACGAATATGATAACCCGACATACATCAACGCAACATCAGTAGTGGATAACACGACCAACGCAACCCTTTCATCAATGACCTCTGTGAAATCTTCCACATCAGGTCACTTGGCACTGCTCCTTGTCATTGGTACGTTCCTCATATCCTACATGTTCCGACGATTTCGCCACTCGCACTTCTTTGGACATCTCATGCGACGAATCGTGAGCGATTTTGGAGTGCTCATCGCCATCTTGTCAATGGTTTGGTATAACAACTTGGATGACAACACCACCGTCTCGCTACTAACCATGCCTGATGGTTTCCAACTGACCAAATCAGAGCGCACAAGTTGGTTCATCAACCCAATGGGATCAGACGAAACAACTGGAGTCTTGACGATTGTCGGAGCCATTGTACCTGCAGTCCTTGTAAGCATCCTGATCTTTATGGAAGTTGAACTGACTGGTGTTATTCTGGACAAGAAGGAGTTCAAGCTTAAAAAAGGCACTGGCTATAATTTGGATCTCGTAGTCGTTGCCATCGTTGTGGGTTTGTGCTCTCTCCTTGGATTCCCGTGGATGTGCGCTTCGCCCATACATTCCGTATCACACGTTCAAGCACTCATGGTTTTTAACCACAGGCACGCTCCAGGCGAGCGACCGGAATTAATGGAAATCAGAGAACAACGAGTTACCAACATCATTATTCATATTCTCATTGGTATATCTGCTATCGTCGCTCCTGCGTTACGATTTATTCCTATTCCAGTCTTGGCAGGTGTACTCCTCTACCTCGGTGTATGCTCCCTTTCGCACATTCAGCTCTGTGAACGCATCAAGATGTTGATCCAACCACCACACCATCACCCTGACGTCTCGTATGTACTCAAAGTGAAGACGAGCAAGATGCATGTATTTACGTTAATCCAGTTCGTCTGCGTGTGTCTGATTATTTTCATCAAACTGACACCGCTCGCACCATGTTTCCCGTTTTTCGTGCTCTGCCTTATCCCGTTGCGTAAACTACTAACATACTGGTTCAACGAGGAGGAACTCGAGCTGCTAGATAACGAAGCAGAAGAGCAGAACGAAGACGAATGTGATGAATTTGATGCAGTTCATGTACCAATATAATCACTATGAAAACTCCTATCTTCCTCAGAACAATACTCCTATGGTATCACTCTCATGAGATTGTATAAGTAAAGTCACTGTAAGGATATATAACACAACGCAATATCTAATAAAACCTCACACTTAAAATCGTCTTTTTCTTTTTCAATCATAGCTAGAAACTCAAGGAACGTCATTTATTATTATCAACTCGTACGCCTTTTTTTGCTCAATATGCTGTTTTAACTCGTTCTTTATTAGCTCCTATGTTCTTAACGTATCCATGGAATGAAAACTTTGTAAACATTTTGATAATTTTCGCGAACTATTATTTACGCTCGAATAGACCGGCTAGTGACGTAGGCGCGTTACCAAGCACGCATTTAACCCTGGAAGACCCAAGTACTTTCCCCATTGACGAGTAAAATCGTCTGGCGTTACTCAGAGTAAAATACAACTATTGCATTCACTGGGAATAAAGCTTACAGATTTTGATGTCATAGAGCTTTAAATAACATAGAGTTTTGAAGCCAGTTATTTCTTGCAATTTAACCATCTTCAAAATCTAATTATTAATATAAATTGTAATGAGATCCATGAGTATAGCCAATTTTCTTGGGACGATTCTTTTAAGCCAGAAAAGTCTGGTCATTTCTGGTTATTTCATGGCTATTCCATTTTGAAAAATATTCGGGACGTAGCCCCTCCACCTGAAATATTTGGGCGGGTACGTCCCCGATATCCCCCACTTTCCACCACCCTTGGGTCATTTACATTGGGGTGACAATATTTCTTATTTGTTGGCATCAAACACATTGTGGTTGGACATGTTTAAAACACTGTTTAAAACAAGTTCGGTCCGACTCTTTTTCATATTGTGAAATTTAACGACCAGTATGTAATTCTCTGTTTCAAACGCCAACTCGTTTTCGGACTACTGATTAAACATGCTATCTCGTATATATCCAGATCTGATGAAGGAAGCTCCCCGTGCTTCTGTGGCCTTTGGTTAAGACCACTGTATGCCTCCAAACATGACATATATAGCTTGTTAATGCATTATTATATACATGTAAATAATAATCTAACAACATTATAGCGCACTGATTTCTGACATATTTCTGATACGCACTTTTAAAATGACTATGTATTAACGCGAAACTGGTGCATTTTTATGATATTTATTGACAAAGTACAGAGTGCAAAGTAAGATTATGGATACATTAACATTTGTACATTAAAACTTATAATTATTTTGCAAGAAATCAAAACATGCATTCGTCATGCATACGAGTTCTGGCACTTCACATTTTTAAGATAAAAAATAAATATAGGAATGAATCAATCGATTAGTTGATCGGTCAGTTAATCCAAACTATTTGGTATTTACTATATGAAAAAACACTGAAATAGTTCTTCACACTCATCCCCAACATAATAGTTTTCCAAGAGTATGGTAGCCTTTCTCTTGAATTTTCCCGGTATCCCCAAAACGCAGTCCAGTCACTGGTAAGGTATTCTTGTCGGTGAGGTAACCCTCATCCTGGAGCCACATATTTTTGATGTTATCACAATTGCAGTTCTTTTTACCCGAACACGAATTGGTCATTGCGCATCCACATTTTCCATCATACCCTGTAGCTCCTCCCCAGTATGTCATACAATTCCCCTGTCGTGACACCCAGCAAGCATTATCACCTTGAAGTAGTTTCGAATAATAGCACTCATATTTTATGAACTGCTCGCAGTTTTGTGAGACGCTTGTCAATGCAGCTAAATCATCAAGATTTTCGTTGTAAACGACATTTCTGCTGTATGACCTTGGTGCCTCATAGCCGTTCACCAATGTTCGTTTCCCGCTGTCGTGTCCAATGAGGGTTACTCCGATACCATTTTTTGAAGTCATGTCACAGAAAACTTTGAATTGTCTGCCAATAGATCCTACAGGATTTATCCAGTAAGTTCCATTCGTGATGCGAGGGTACTTCTTTTTGATTTCGCTACAGGACTTCAAAACTATGAAACATAGTAGAACGAAATAGAAACTCCATTAATACCATGAAGTGTGTAATTAATTTCATTACATGATCATTATATATGTCAGATATATACGCCGATTGTTTTCATTACGAGTCTCATTATAAAGCTAGATATGGCAAATGTTGAACTGTAGACAAAGCTGTTGTTTACATAGGGACTGTACAGCACCTTTAAAGTGCCTATATACGCAACGAAATTTTCGTTATCCAGATTTTTGTTTTATTTAAAAGAGCTTCTGAAGTCATGGAATAATCGACTGGAATTTTTTTCATATCTCTGTTTGTTCTAATTGAATTAAGAAGTGAAACAACTTAGATGATGAAGATCTCGAAGGTTGAGTGTCATATCCTGGTCAAAATCTTTATATTGACATACAATCCTCCTTCTCGGCTTTATCTGTAACATAGAACTGAAGCCTGAATGAGGCAAAATAGTTCTTGAAATAAAGCAAATACTGTCCGTTTTAATATGTTTTTTTGCACACTTGGTACTTTATAACCTGTCTGGTTCAAATTTCCCGCCAAAAATTGGTCAGCTGGTTTGACTCTAATTAAGTGCTATAGGCCATTCCCGAGTTTTACGCATTCAAATTTTACCTATTGATTTTGACTGAACTTATTGTAGTAAAGTACATAATCAATTATAACTACTATTAAATTGCAATTGTGTATAACAAAATTTATAAAATCTCAAATTTAAGGGTTCATGCATATTTTGAAGAATAAAAATCTCCCTGATACTTTCAGTCTAATGAGCAGTAAAATACTATATAATCACCTTCTATGTTACATCTTTTGTCCTCCACAGAGGCTACTTTTTCTGGTATTGGACACTGTTTTTCTTCCTAAAAAGGGCAAAACGATTAGTCCATGCAGGCCCGACGAGAGGGGGGGTCAGCCGGGTCGCTGACCAGGGGCCCGCGACTGGAAAGGGGCCCGCTTTTAT
>JAOTOK010035923.1:0-10170 GCA_025770025.1 Virgularia gustaviana
CCGTGAGTTAATTGTATTTTGCCGTGAGTTATTTGTATTTTGCCGTGGATAACTGTATTTTGCCGTGAGTTAATTGTATTTTGCCGTGAGTTAATTGTATTTTGCCGTGAACATTTGTTATTGCCGTGACACCTATGGACCACCGTACATTAACTCTAATGACCATAATACATAGCTAATTTCACTAAAACGACTACTGTATACCCAATAATCCTTGCAAAAGGTTAGTCCCCCCTTTCTATAAGACAAAATTTATCTCTGCTAAACGATATCACATGCCCCCAAACAGTGTATTTCTTTGGCATGAAATAAGTAGTTAAATTTCCACCATAAAAAACAAGGCTAAAGCTTTAAAACTATCACCAGAATTGTATAGTATCATGCACCTGATCGTTTTGTTTCGGTTGGATGTATGCGAATATATGCAAACATCAATCTACTAAGTAATGACAAAACGTTTAGCAGTCATAAAGCTAGGACACTGGCAGTACTGGGCGCAAAAAACCAGATACATGTACCATGCTAAACGGTAATTTTCTAGATTTCTGAAATGTTGTGACACCTTGACCAAAACGCACAACATGGACTCCTTTAAATCAAGCACATATTGTGACCAAAAGTGGTTATTCAATTATTTATCCCTGCACCTTATTTGTTTCCCATTTAGTGACCAGTTTTTCCACCAGGCCACCAAGCTTTTCAATACGTCCTGGTTCTAACAACATAAAACCAATGAAAAGCGGGACAGTTCCTTTGAGGCGAACTTTTGTTCCTGGAGGCGTTGACAAACTACAAAAAGTATTCGATACTCGATTTGAAGTGATTGCCAGTTTAATTTGTATTTCAGAGAGATAAAGACTAAAAACGTGTATATTAAATAACTTGAACTAGCTATATAAGTCAGTATAGTAGATGGTCTCTTAATATAGATAATGAGTTCTATTGAATTTTTATGAAACTTCCAGACCATCTACTCCAATAACTACGCTTAAACAGAATTATTCTATACGGCAAAATTATCACCACTGGTGTTGGCGTTTTTGCGTGATGAAACCTTTATCTTACTCTTTGGTTACGCATGGTAGTTATAATTATATTTTTTTTTCAAAGCTTTAACAATTCATTTAGGAAAGACAAAATAAATGCATATTTACTCGCATCGGTCACAGGCGCGGTACTTCTGTTTCACTATTATTAGTAGTATTTCTTTGTGTCGACGCCCAGCCGCGTGCGCTACTTATATATCGCTGATATAACACCGATGTGAGTTAACGCCTACCTGCATGGCGCCTTGTTAGTACTGTATTTATATATAGGAGGTGCAGCCGAGATTTTTTAACCAGCTTGTCTGTATTTAGAAATCACTACTAGAACACTTAGCTACAGTATGTGTGGTTTACACTGCAATGAACTCCTTTTTACATTGCTTATCAAACAGTCTAGTTGCCAGAAAATTGAAATGAAATTTGTCCATATCTAGAAGTTATTTCTACATATCAAATTAAATATGCATTTCTATTAATTTTCGTCATGAATTATTAGGTAACACGTTTGATAAATTTACTTTGGAATCCAGAATATGAAGAAAATTTAAGTTAGATTTTCTCGCTAAATATTGATTCGAATTGAGAAACTATTTCTAATCACTCATCTATATAACACTTGCAAGCATCCTTGAACGAAATGCCAAAAACATACAGACAAAATGGAGAACTAAACCCTACTGGACTCCAACCAGCGGCCCCGATATTCCGGTGCAGCTCTCTAGTCTCTACCATCTGACCTTGGCTTGACTTTTGGTTCAGCCAGAGGGCTTACCAATATAATAAGCCAACCGTCGAAGGCTGCAGACTGGCAGCTGAAAGCTCGTAATAAAAATATTTTTGGTCAGAGAGCGTTTTTATGTTTAATCCTGGCCGCGCATCATCTGTTTTTTCAGGCTTACTAATAGTTACATTTTTCGGAGCTGCATCCATTTGGTAAAGTTCCTTTAACTACCAAGGACGTATACAAACATGTAATAATGTAAAAGCAACAATTACTTCCTAGTACCTGAATTGTTGGATTGAAGAATTCTCTAATGCAAAACAAGTAGTGTGGCCATCAGTAAGTTGTATTTTAAGAAGACGAGGAGCACCAGAAGACTCTTCATTGGCTTTTGGTGCAGAAACATTGCGAATTTTTTGTATTTGCAAAACGATAGGACCTTCAATCTATTTAATTATAAAAGAGATAAAATAAATCAAATTAAGTGCATTGTCAAATGTGGGAACCGATTTTTATTTAGTATTCCAGTTTTTTTCAGTGAACTCAGAAATGCTAACTGCAGACTGATAAACGCGCTACAGTATAGTATAATATGCCTCAAACCAAATTACTTTTTCTGCATTTTGAGCAGCAAATTTACACTGAGCGTTGAGTCTACAGAATGATCAAATCGAAGGTAACTGAAAAACTCTATTTAGTTTTGGAAATAATAATTTATAAGAAAAATGTTAAATGTTAAAAAACACAAAAATAGCTGAAAATAGTGCCATAACGTAAACATGCAAATTTATGGTAATTATTGTTTCTCTCTTTTTAATATTTCTCTTTAGATGTGTTTTAAAATTTGCGCACTAAATAGTGTTATTTAAAGTGCCTATAAACCGAATTAATAAGGATTTTTGTAGAGTTGAATAGAGATTAAAAGTTAATTTAATATGTTATGGATTAGATTTCAGTGTGTATTGCAATTTCTAAGATATTATGACTAAAAGTGAGCATTTTGTGAAAAAAGTTGCGGACGTCTAACTTTTTTTCTTGGACCGTAATAAATTACTGGAACCAGCTCTAGTTAGAGGATATGAAAATATATGAGTTACATTACCGATGAGGCACGGCCGCGCTTTACATCTTCTGTCAAGATGTTTGATCCAATGTCTTTTAAGTCACACTAAAATTTGACAAAGCGTACATCAGTTGTACTATGATTACGAATGTTGTGCAAACAATGTTCCTCAAACTACTGTTAATGAAGAAAATTGTACTGACAAGCAGTTCTTCCTAGTATGTAAAGGAATCCGGAATCCAGTAAACAATGTTATCCTGGAATCCAAAGGTAGGAATCCGGAACCCAAATATCGAAGGCTAGGGATCTGGGAACTAAATATCCAAAGTGTGAAATCCAGAATCCAGACAGTGAAAAAGTCCACTGAATCCAAGCAAAATTCCTAAATCCCAACACCCACAGTTCACTGACCAGGGCGCTGGCCCCAGGTTTCCTTCAGGAAGTTTACAATAGCTAACTTTCAGAAAAGAACATGTACTTTATCTAGCTTTACAATGTTCATTTGTTTTCATTTGTAATTACGAAATGTAAAGTTTAAACAATAAAAATTTAAGGTTTTCTCACTAATAAATAAATAACTAAATCTAAGGTGATAACGTTTACTCGTGACTTTCAAAAATAGAACACGGAATCAACTGGTGGGATCCGGAATCCACGCGCTGGGACCCGGAGTCCAGGCGCCGGGATCCGGAATCCACGCGCCGGGTTCCGGAATCGGGCTATAATATGAATATGCTTTGTTTTAAGCTTCTGGGCCGCGGCAATCTTCGCTCGGCCCGGTTGCTGTTGTCATTAGCGATATATGTTTTTTTCGTTCGTTTTTTTTATTTTTGTGTCTCCCGTGACTGTCGCTTCGTGTCTTTGTTTTTGTTAATCTCCTGCCCGTTCCTGCACAAGTCAGGCTTGTTGCCCGGCTCTTTCTTAGTCAAGTCGCGTAGTGCTCGAATAAAGTCACCTAACTAATCCCTCCCTCTCACGTTGCGGGTCTCCTCACATCTCTCCTTTGGACAATTGTCCTAACTTCCTTCTTCCTTCCCCTAACGTGGTGGCTGTTGTCCAACCTTCGCTCTCGAGTTGTTCCTCCCATATCTTGGTGGCAGTTCTCCCACTTTCACCTTCTGACAGTTGTTCCCCCCTGTCTTGGCGGCAGTTCTCCTACCTTTGCTCTAGCTGTTGGTCCTCCCCTAACGTGGTGCTAGTTCTCCCACCTTCGCCCTTTAACAGTTGTTCCTCCCCTACCTTCGAGGCAGTTCTCCCATCTTCTATCATATATATTTTTGCTAATTTTTTGCCTCATGTTAAATTGCCAGTTAGCCATTTCCTCTTGGGCTGTAATGTGTTTTTGTTTTGTGTAGTTATGCATTTTTCGCCCAGTGTCAGGTTTCCCGGTGTCGGGTGACGTAATCATAGTTAATAGTCATAACCGTATCGGCTATTCAGTTCTTATGTTGTTGAGCTTTGGGGCTTTTCTATAGGGTTGCATAAGTACAGTTCCTCTACTTCCTAATTCTAGTCTAAAGTTAGGTAAGTAATTCCACTATTGTGTGACTTAGTCTGGTTGGAGAGGGTCATTCTTGGCAACTTTATCAATGGTTACAGTACTTACCATATTCACTCTATGTAGCCCCCCTCTTCAATAACCCCCCCTTTTAAGACAAAGATATTGATTAAGCCCCTTCTCTCTATTGAGCCTCCCCCCTTAGCATACTCACGTCTTTTTATAAGATTTTTACTTTAGTAATTACTAATTTGTATTACATTTTCGCCTCCCTAATGTCTAATTTCATGTGCGGAAGCACTCGGCCTTGGAATTCCTTATGTATTAATTGATAAGGTGGTGTTGTGTTGATGTTGTTTTACGATATTATGAACATAAAACCTTACATTTTGTGCAAGATTTTGTGGAATTATCTGAGATTTTATGGATAATTAAAATTAAAATTAATAGAGTGAATATGGTATACACTTCACTATTTAGTATTAGACCAATGCTCCGGACTCGCCTGCTTGTCACAACCTGGGGAACTGATCCTTGGACACGCGACCCTCTCTAACTGGGCTATACCTGCCAAAGTTATACTTTCTACTTTCTAGCCATTGCCTCCTGAAGGCAGTTGTCTACCCACGCTTGTAATTTAAGAATATATAATATATTTATGTAGTAGTGGTTCAAAAGTATAGCAGTGGAGCAAAAGAAAATCTTGAAAAAATAATATATTAAATAAAAGCAAATAATTATGTGAAGCTTACATTAACTGCTGATTTGACTATATTTTCTACTGTCCGCTTTCCATGTCCCAAATTTTCACAGCACTGTGCTACCCCTTCTGAAGTGATGAACCTAACAAATTCAATGCGTACAAGTATGGCTAATTATTTCCTTGCAGATACTATAGTAGGTTGTAATATTCGCAAGTAGGCAATTGCTTTTAGTTTATCATACCAGCCAATTTTCTTTAATTTTGCCTGAAGGTCTTGAATTTCATCTCCGGACGCCATATTTGTTTCATATTTATATCCCTTATTATCCCAAACCAGCAACCAATGTCCACTATATGTCCATGCCTCGTGCGACAAAGCAATTATGCATGTATAGGTGGGAAATACAATTCTGACAATTCACGTCAAGTAATTGAACCAAAACTAACCCTGAATTAAAGAAACCGCCGTTTCCCTAGTGTGTAAGGTATTCCCTTCGGAGTTTTTCATGGCGATGGCTTTTAGCCGGGTTAACCGAGCTAAGAAGCCTTTGATATGGGGCGTGATTTTCAACATATAATCCTGATATATGCGTTGCGTTTTTGCGCTATGGTTGTCACTCAATATTGTAATATCTGTTTCTTGCATTTTGTTAATCCTGTTTCAGTGGGTTTCATATCAAGCGAATCCAAAGAATATATAATTTTACTTATTTTTAAGTAGTACGCTTTTGCCCAAACGTCTATTAGTACTAAAATGCTTCAGACTGCTTCTACAGACACAGTATCTGAATGAGAGAAAAGCGCACAGAATTGACCACTTTGCACCAGGATGGCCAAGAAGAGAAAAGAGGAGGTTGGATAAACTGTTTTAATTAGAGCTCAGGGAATACCGACAAAGACCGCCGAGTCTTTATTAGTTTTCTGTCTTGAAGGAAATGATTATTTGATTCTGTCTTATTTCAGTGCTAGTAATAAATACATTTACTGATAAATAATATTTCAGTCGACTTTACTATATTATATGAATGTTGTTAACGGTGTTTTCTTCAATTTCATTTGATATCTTCGATTTAATGTTTGAACTCGGACACTGGAGTGGACGCTTCGTATTACCAGTAAGAATAGACAGAATAGGACGCTGTCTGTTTTCGTTACGCAGCCAACGTTGTCCCAAATAGCATGATTAGGTCAGAATATGGGCTATAGTCAATGGTTTTCGTTCAAAAACCTCCTATATCCGTTCATAATGTTCATCATTCCTGTTTTGCTATTCGGTTGAAAGGTTCATTGCAATTACTTGCTCTCCTCTGTTTTAGTGTCGTCACTTCAGAACGGAATAAGTTCTGATCAGATAAGGTCAAGTGCATCAAGAAGGACCGGCTAACTACCTATACTACGACTATTAATGGCTATAGACCTAGTCCTACATTATACGAGAGTATTAACACAGTACATGAGACAACGATTGGAACAAACTACAGAGACTGAATACAGACTGATACAGACTAACATCAACAACATCAACATGACAAATATGAGATTCGGATACAGAAGAATATACGTACAAACACAGAGAGAGAAGACACCTACGTACACAAACACTACACAGCACAATGTTTTTTCACAACAACACAGCTTTCACGAACGAACACAAGTTACACAACGACTAAACGACAAGCTCACAAGAGGGCGAAAAGCCACAGGCAACTGCAATATATACACGACGAGCCTGAGCCCACGAACACTTTGCCGGTTATTGCCGATATTATTTTCCAGTATTTTTTGTCGTTTACAACAGTAATCAGTATTAAGCCGAGTGCCCTAATAATTTGCATTTTTTATTTTCTCTGCTTTATCTATTTTTATTCTTAGTTGTCAATTTTGTGGTACTTAACAATATGTTTCAATAAATCGTCGATTAACGAAAAATGGGAGCAGTAGATCACTGACAATTTTCAAGTTGAGCTTTACGCATTTTTCTGTGATTTTTCTACGTATTTCCCTTTAGAAAATATGCCGGACATTTTTAGCGAAATTTCGGCTATACAGTTACAAACATGGCGGAACCAGAAGCTGAAAAAGTGAAAGTTAATCAAGAGTCCTGTACATTTTTTAAAAAGTCTAAAAGGAAAGGAAACGTTCGTAAACGAAAAGCCGAAAGTTCGGGCAGCGAAGAAGAGGACGGATCAGCAGTTGTACGCATTGAGAAGAAATCCGCGCCGAATCCTCTGATCCAAAGAACCGGAACGGCTAGAAGAGATTTTAACAAAGAACGGGAGAAAGACAAGGAAGATGATGAAGAAATTAAGAATAAGAAAGACAGTGTGAACTTTTCTTTCAAGTCTACTCGTTCAGGAATGAGCAGTGGCCCGCAAGATGCGGGAGCAACGTCCACCATTGAAATCGATACTGAGCAAGACAAGGATGCTCAAGCTATATTTGAAAGAAAGCTGGCTGTGAATAAAGAGGTATACAAGGAGCACGAGGACGATAAACTGTATCGAGGAATAAACAATTATAAGACGTACTACGAGAAAAGGGATACAGCGCAGGGAAATGCATCCTCTGGAAATGTCAGGTATTCATATTTTATGGCCCAATATCATGATCTATATTTATTATTAAAATCAGTAGAAATTTACTATTCAGCAATGCAGTTAGTAGACAGCAACACCGACCCTCACCCACTGTAACCTGGCTCTGCTTGAATATGTTTGCATGTGGGCAATCCACCCAATTAAAAACTAATTATTGGGTAACTATGTCAAAAATCAATTTTGAGGAAAGAGCTAATATTTCATAAGCAAATGCCAAATTGCAAAAATCAGTCACTTGAAGGTATTTATTTCTCTTTGGTACCCATGAATGGAGTATTTCAAGAAAACAACAATTTTTGCTCAATTTTAAGTAGAGATGAGCCAATCACTAAAATTGCCGATTAGACGATCCGATTAATCTGTGGCTGATCGCGACATATAACGGCCCATTAATCGCAAATATACAGTAATGCTCCATGTTTTGACATGTATTAGATCCTCAGTAGAATAATAACATGTTTACAAAAAAAGAAACGAAAGAACTGACTAGTACTTAGTACTTTGTGCTTGAACGCAAATAGCTGTACCTTTTTGGTAAACCTCCTTTCACCCACATTTGCATTCCAATAAAAACACTAACAGTAAAAATTCTCATCAAAAGTATAACATTGCTAAATAATCAGCAGACAGCCGATTATTTTCTAATAATCACCAGATTAGCAATTATTAAACAACCCTCATAATTCGACTATTTTTGGTTCGGCAAATAATTGCCGAGGCCTTTCGATAATTTTCGAGTTTGCCTCGGCATTTTTTTTTGACGCGGCGCGCAATGAAATCTTATCACCTGAATTCTTTCGGCAATTCCTTCGGCATTTACGTCGGCAGTTGTAATTAAAGTGAAGAACATACGGAAGGTATTATAACGAGCGTTGATTCCGGCACAGGCGGTTATTACAGTGGTTTAGACGACGCAAAAATCAAACAGAACCTGTAGTTTGTAAAATAAACAATGCCAATAATGGGTGAAATTACCTCAGCACTTTTTTGCCGAGGCAAACAACGAAAATCGTAACTTGCCTCGGCAATTGCCGAGTGCCGAGGCGAATTATGAGGGTTGTTAAAAAAAGACCGATTATCGGCAGATTAATCGGCTTAACAGATTAATCGTCTCATCTCTAATCTTAAGTAGGCCAATCATTTGCTATTTCAAGCTAGGATTAAACAACCTGTTTTAACAAACTGTGCGTCACTGCTCATTTTAATTGCGGTGCAATAACTTTCCAAACCTGTAAAAAAATCCTCACCTCAGCCTTGGTAAATACATTAAGTGAATATTCACCTTTTGCTTCACCGCACTTATATTCACCTTGGCTTTGGTGAACAATTACCGTGTATGTTAGCCCACATTCAATTCCCCATGGAGAGCATGCCCTCTGAGAATGCCATCCTAGTAAAGTATCACTAGTGCCACTAAAAGTAGCACACATCAGTTTTGTGCAGGTGTGATGATATATAATGGTGATGCTTTGGCGATGTTAATGTTGATGCAGATCTTTGCATGTTTATGTATGTGGCATGAACTGATTTGTTGTGATACTATTTATACTGTAGACATGGTCCAATGCGTGCCCCTGCAAACATCCGTGTGACAACAAGATGGGATTACCAACCTGATATTTGCAAGGATTACAAAGAAACTGGTTTCTGTGGCTTTGGTGACAGTTGTAAGTTCCTTCATGATCGCAGTGACTACAAACATGGCTGGCAACTTGAGCGTGAAGTTGACACAGGAAACTATGACAAACAAGATCCTCACCAGTATGAAGTTGACAGCGATAGTGATGATGACTTACCATTTGCTTGTTTCATTTGCCGTGAACCATTCAACAACCCTGTTGTAACAAAATGCCAACATTATTTTTGTGAAACATGTGCTTTATCACATTTTAAGAAATCCAAACGGTGCTTTGTTTGTAACCAGGCAACACAGGGTGTGTTTAACCCTGCTAAAGACTTGATAAAAAAGCTAAATGAAAAGAATGCAAATGATGGAGTTGGAGAACAATAGGACTAGCAATAGGACCACTCAACAACAATAGTATAGAGAAGAACCTAGTAAATTGCTCGATAATTAGGGAGGACCATATTCATATATTCATGTTTTGCATCATTACTTTCTTTTGGAAGTTATAATTGTATTTACGGTTCACAAATATGAATATATGAATACAGTCCCCCCAATTATCGAGCGATTTATGCCGTTGAATTTAGTATGCTGGAGTCTCACAGCAATAGTCAACAGTAAGATGGAAATGATTATTTCTGGTATTATGTAATTGTAAATACTTAAACTTGTCTCTGTCATTCAAAATTTTGTTATTTTATTTTATTTTATTTTATTTTATTTTATTTTATTTTATTTTATTTTATTTTATTTTATTTTATTTCTCTGAGGGTACACGCGCAAAGACGCACAGGTTGTTGCAGCATTGTTGAAACAACACCGAACAATGTTGTGCAGCCTGCACCCTGTTAACAATATTGTTATCAGGTTGTTCAATGTTGTTCAACCATCAATATTGTTGCAACTTGTTCAGTC